>PDND01000069.1:0-132003 GCA_002572855.1 [Emmonsia] crescens
GTTTACCCAACTGACGTTTACCCAACTGATGTTTACCCAACCGACGTTTACCCAACTGATGCTTACCCAACTGACACTGAGACTGCCCACCCTACGGGCACCGAGACCGATGCTTACCCAACTGACACTTACCCAACCGACGTTTACCCAACTGATGTTTACCCAACTGACGCTTACCCGACTGACGCTTACCCGACTGACACTGAGACTGCCCCACCATATTCGACAAGCGCAGCGCCCACAACGATCACAGTCACTACGTCGTACACAACAGTTTGCCCGACTGGATATACCACGATCACGACCACATATACCACAACATACTGCCCGGGCACAGGTTGTGGCACGACAACCTCGCCCGGTGTTGAGCCAACTGCACCACCACCAGTTTTGTCGTCGAGTACTGTGATTCCAATTCCCAGCTATCCCGTCGAAACTCCTCCGACTGGGGGGAAGCCTTCAACTTTCTCAGCCTCGAGCCCAGCTACTAGTTATCCAGGCACGTCAGGATCAGGTGCCTACCCAACGAGCCCCCCACCACCAGTGTTCACTGGCAGTGCTTCAGCAACATCTTTCAGCGGAAAGTGGCTCATGACATTAGCCGTTGGTGTTTTTGCTTTTTTCTTCGGGATGTAATTACTTGCCCCTCGGGTTTTTATTTCTTTTCTCGTTTCTAAAGTGTTGTTTGTATGTCAGAAATTTTTGACTTTTGCAACCAGCATTTGAAGATAATTTTATTTATATAATCTACCTTTTCCCGGATATGATGATGAAGCTTGCAATTTTTCGCACTGGGTTTGAATGACAAAATTAAGATGTAACTTTTTGTTGGTGTTGCTGTGCAGTATGTTTCTCAAACGTCTGCCTCTTATTATATTCCCTTCAGGCCGACTATCGGTATCCCTTGTATATACAATTATGTATTAATCTGGCCGGCCCGACTAGGGCTTGCTCCTATTTTCATATTGCCTCTATACCCGTACAAAGAATAAAATAAATTGCGGTATACATAAATAGTTAGCAACAACAAAGGCATTAAGTACAGTGATAGTGCGATTAAAGTTTAATCTTTTAAAATAGGTATCTCAGAAAGCATTAAGAAGGTAATATAACAAAGAAATAAGAAGACAAAGCGAAAGGAGGACTGAAGTTTATCAATTGAACAGGTACACCAGCCTTTTCCCTATCCTGTTTGTATCCCCATCAACTTATTCGTCCTTTGCCAATCTCCCACTCCTCAAAAACGGAATTTCAACACCAACAACATACCTGCTTGCTTCCTCAAGGATGAAAACAACCTTATCGATCCCCTGCCCGCCGTACGTCACCCAGTCCGCCAGCTGCCATGACAAGCAGATATCTCCCAATGCGCCTTGGGCAGGAAGATCTGACATTCTCTTGTTATCCTGGGGCACCATGTCAATATTGATGCGCCAGTGCTCTCTGATGAGTTTCTTCTCAGATTCCCCATCAGCGGATGCGAGATTCGAGTAGACGTCCTCATCATCTGCGGGGACGCAATATTCGGATGGGTATAGTCTAAAATCGGGGTTAAGATTGCCCATCATAGGTAGTACTTGACTGAATATTCCGATAATGGCGTCTGTTATTGACGAGCCGTTCCTAGCTAACGTTTCGAGCTTGAGGCCTGGTTTGTCGTCCATTCTAAGGGCGAGAGTAATGGGAACATCGAATTGTTTCTTGCCCGGCTCCGAGCTTGTACTAGTAGTACTTGTGAAGCTTCCGATGTATTTTTGTGCTTGGTCACGGGCCTCCTGTTCAATGGCTGGCATTAAACTACCAATCAAGGCGTCGTTTAAGATACTCACCGATCCAGGAGGGCCCGCGGTCAATACAACGAATCCCACTCCGTACTGGTCTACGATTGAAAGTTGCGAGACGTAACCATTGGAGCCTCCACTTTTTGCGTAGATGTCGATAGTGTGGGGATGATCTGGTGTGAGCGTTGTTGTGCGTTGGATCTCCCAGGGATCGCCGACGAGCGTGGAACGCGAGGACGACATTGATTTGGGCTTCAGCCATTTTCGGACATGGTCAGGATCTGCAAGAATGGTTTTTTCGAGGATCGAGTTGACAAGGAGGGTAAGATCATTTGTCGACGAATATAGCCCACCTCCACTGTGAATCAATTAGTCCTAATGGGAAGTAAGTATAGAGGTCAGTGGAGCATGGAAACATACGGCGTATTGATGCCATAGTCTGACCCCCAGCTGTGCCCATCACCTGGTGGGATTGCAGCTTTCTCATCATTGCCGGGAGAAGCACCAGTATTCTTCATACCCATGGGCTGGATAATCATCTCATCCAGGAGCTCATCGTAGGTTTTACCTGTGGCCTCACTGACCGCGAGGATAAATAATGTGTAGGAAAGCTGAGAATATATCGGGCGAGCAAACGGAACAGTGACAGGAGAAATATCAAGCATTCCCGCAAGAAGCTCTGCAATTTCGAGACCAGGTTAAAAATTCCATGCAACCTTGGGATATTAGAATCACGTTTATGCTTACGTTCTTTAGTGCAAGCTTTGTTCAACCCTGCAACACCACAGTCATCATAGTCATCCTTGTCCAGATGGGGAAAGCCTAATTTCTCGTAAAGAGGTGCGAGAAAATAAAATTCAAAGCCATTATCTGTTTCGAATCTGGTTAGAAGTCATGATAAACTTGAAGTAGTGGTCTTGGGAACGAACAGTTCGGAGGGATGCCTGATAGATGTTCCCCTAAAGAAGCGAGAGTGATATTTTCCCAACGAATGGGCGAATTCTCGCTTTTCAGCTCTGGAAGGTACTTCGTGATAGTATCTTCCAAATTTATCCCTGACTTCAATAGAATGAGGTTCGAGAACACTTTCGTAACGGATCCAATCAGATACTGAGAGTCACCATCTAAGGTTTTGGTGCCTTTGACATTCCCTTCCGCCAAATGATGGTACTCCCACAATGGCCTGGCTCCATCGATCCCGTATTTATCGTCATTGGGCGATATAAATGCTAGCGAAAACGACACGTTTTTTACGTCCCAGCCAGCTTTTGTATCTTCATAAATAGCGAAGTCAAGAGCCGTTTTCAGCTTTTCTATGGCAGTCTTGATGTGTTTCGATTTCGAAAGGTTTGTAGGACGTGGAAGTAGTGGACCATCGACCGGACATCCTGAATACGACGGTATAGGAATAGGAGAAACGGTCGGGGTAGCATGCTGAGCCATTGACTCAAAGCACAAATGGCCATACATAGTATGGCCCAGTGCCAGGTGTTTGACAAGAGCATTTTGCGCTGTTTTCGTAAAATGGGTGGCGATTTAAATTCTCTAGTCCGCACGCGATAAAATGTGTAAAGAAACGAAACTGCGGCGAAATGGACCAAAAAGGTATTCCAAAATGCCCCAGAGAATAAAGAAAAGAAAAAAAGTTGAAAAGGCCCTTATATAAACAACGATCTTGAATATGGAGGAAATATGGCTCCTTTTGTAGGCCTCCTCGAAATACAAGCATGCACAATCTAATGTCATAAAATGCACCTAGCACCGGTGTAGTTGTTCAAGTTAAGATATGTGTCCGGAATTCTCAACCCGCTAGAGCGCGACCAAGTGTTATCCTGCATTGGTAGATTATCGTATATCAAAGGCAAAGTCTTTACACAGAGCATAATGTTTCAATTGCCACGATGACTATCGGCAATGGCATACGCATTCCAAGAAAAACGGTGGGTGGGGGAAGCTGCCTACCTAGGTACAGGCCATCCTTTGCATGCTAAATCGTTGTGAAGTGAATAGAAACTTCATATTTATGTCATGGTTTAGTCCACAGGGACTCGTATTCCCTCGCGTCAAGGTTGGGGCCGAGATATCGCTCCAAGATTCCGGCTTGCCGAAAAGGGGAAGTTTCCGTAATCGGAGCGAGCGATCCCGAGACGGAATTAGCTTCGTCACGTGGAATGCAAGGTGAGGACATATGCAAGGTGAGGACATCTACAAATGTGCAAGGCACTTTCACTATCAGCTAACTCCACCGCGTGTAGATCGATTTTCAAGTCTAAGTGACTATTGCCCTAAAGTATACTTCTAGTTTTCAGACATCTTGACAGAATTTCCATCAAGGCTAGTGATACCAAGAGATCAAGAGATAATATGCCCGTCAAGTAATATCGACTCCTGTGAAACATTGAAATTACACGCAGTATAAATGCGGGCAGGATGCTTGCTCATGGCTTGGGATAGTGGTTATTCAGAGCTCCCTTTTGGACCGCTTCCGGCTGTACTTCGAGGAATAGACTTTGCTATTTTAGTATTGCTTATTAGCATATTTTATTTTCTTGATGGAGACCTATCATTTCCTTTGTAACTGGCTGGCCGAGAATATAATTGTGCGCTCTGGTGGTCAAACTGATCGATCAGCGGCAAATTTATCTAGAGATCTTGCAGTGATAAATTTTATTCGGATAGTTGCATCCATTCTAATTCTAATTTCTATATAATTACTTTGCTACACTTCGAAAAAACTGAACAGGTGAAAGGGAAATCGTATCACATAGGCAGCCATGATCAAACAAAAAACAAAACATGATATGTATCGGTTCAAAAAAGCAAAAAGCAACAAAACAAGGCTGAATAATCCTTCCCATCCCGTAACATAAAACTTTTTTTTTCAAGAGAAGACCTAGAACCAGCTAGACTTTCCTTAAAAAAGAATTGAAGAAGGGTATGTGGCTGTATCATAATACATAGGGCGCCTGCGCAGCATTCGCGCTCGTTAATGCACATTATCACGGCGCTCTCGTTTCACTCGCAGATAAAATAGGGAGTCGCGGTTCGCGGTATCGAGTTCGACCATGGAACGATGCAGAGCTTGGGAACGCACGAGGGATCATATCTACCGAGTTTGTGCCGGATACGTGGCGAGCCAGCTATTTTGCTTGTTCGCTAGCGTAGTTTTTCATATTTTAGTTTATATGCCAGATTCAATACCAGACGGAGTTTCTCAGCGGAGGGAAGTGGAAGCAATCAGTTGGCTCTGTAGTAGGAAATCCGACAGCAGTGCCAGTAGATAGTGCACCAGTGCCAGTGGGAGATAAATTTGGTGCGGTGGGTGTTGGAAATCCGACGGCGCCAGTACCAGTGGGAAATGTCGCAATGGGTGTTGGGAATGTGGGCAATGCAGCAACTAGAGTTTCCCGGAAGGCATGGAACTGGGGGAGGGCGACAGCAACGGAAGCAAGAGCAACGATAGAGAGGAATTTCATTGTGACGGCGGAAGACGTTTTATTTTGTTTTATATACGTGAATATGTATATATAACTCCCAAGGAGGCTTGCAAGTGGCAAGTAGATTAAGAGGACGGCAGATATAAAGATTGATAAAGGACTGAATGATAAGACAGCGTTAACCGAGAAAGGCAGACGGTCAAGTGGAAGTTATTTGAAAGGAAGAATGGCGTAAAGAGAAGCGGACTAAGGCTTATATAGGTAGCAAAGAGAAAGTAAGAGATGGTTTCGGCCCTGGTTCCCGGCCAGCGATGGATGGATGGTCCACAGGGATTCCACTCTCCTCCCCCGAAGCTTTGCGGGTGGAAGTATGAACCAAGGGGCATCAGACCATGTCACTGACGTTGGAAACAATAAACTTAAAACCTTGGCCCAATGTGATTGATGGGAAAAGGTACAGTACAAGAGGTCTAATTGTCGCCCAAGGCAAACACGTCGTTTCAGACGATTAAGATCGTCACGATTAGCAAGGCCTTCGCCAATATTAAAAAGAAATTGCCAAAAACATGCCGAAACGGTTCTCGTTCGCCCCCCAGTTGGAGGTGGAAATAAAAGGCCTGGCAGGGAAAAGTGTACAGGGTGTATAAAGATAGCTTAGGGACCGTTCATGCCTGCCAGTGAGCGCATGCGCACAGCATAAACAGCCACCCCGCCGTTACGCGCATCCTAGCGGATAAGGGAAGGATGCGATGTATTGGTGATGCCATGGTTCGGGGCATAAAACATCCCAAGTGGGGAGGCGAAGAAACAATCATCACGAACAAAACTCTCGAGGTTGCGAGGAGGAGATCCCGGATGGTACGCTGATACGGGCAGCAGAGCCAGCCTACCCACCCTCGAGGGCAAGGAGGGAGGGACTGTGGTTACTGCTTTGAAAATTCAAGGGTGGAGTTGATGCGATGCGATGGAGCCGCTTCGAAGGTTCCCATGACGATCATGCCAAGTTCCCTATATCGAGGCTGGGGCGTTACGTCAAAAACGTCGCTTTTACGCGTGTTAACAGGCCCAGCCACCATGGAACGACAAACGACTTCCTATCAATCGATTGTTTGCTCGACGCGATATTCTTTTATGATTCCCACACATCAATCAGCCTTTCCTGCCAGCCCATGGTTGTGCGTGCCGTGGATTGTCGTGTTCTGGTCTCTGCGTGGTTGGGAGAGCGAGTTGATGAAACACAGGCCCCATCGTTCCCCAACAAGCTAAATAAGGCACTAAGGCAAACCCCTGTGAACCTGCAGGGTTTAGCGGGAAAGATCCGCGTGGTGACAGAGTTCGTTGTTCTCAATCGAGGAGTATCTCGGCACAAGCACACAAGGGTTATTTTTGCCAACTCTAGGCTATGTTCGGCTGACGTTGGAAGTCTTGGTTGGCCTCACTGATTGCTCTGTTAAGCAGGCCAGCGTGAAGATTATTAGAAACGAGCCTCGTTCTGTACGACGTGGCCTGCAAGTCTTCTGTTATGCAATGTACTCAGTACAGAGTACTAGTATTTTGAGCTTGGGATCTAAGCCTCCTGTTTCTAACGCCATAGCCAATCCAGACATCGTTTCTTATTTCTGAGGAAGTATCTTCAACCACAATCAATACCTGCAGAACACTTAGCACGGCGAGTTCATGAGCACTTCGTTACCCGACCTCAGAGCCTATGCCAAGAATGCACATTGTCAGGTTGATGATGACCGTCAAAGCATTTGCAGGATATTACTACCCAGCTCACATCATCATCATCATCATCATTATACTAACCTTGGAAATAAAGATCCATTACGCTCAAGAGATGTTTCTATATATCTGTTAGCCAATCTAGTCTCTTAGATTTTATCCGCAGCGTTATATTTTCTTCCTGTTGCTGATGGGTGAGACCCGTAGGATCAACCAACTCTTGCTTTCTAGCCCGGCGTGCAGCGGCATACATAGCCGCATGTATGTAAATGGTCCAGAACAATTACCTTGTCAGACAGTAAACTTTTGCCCTACGGCGTTCTAGGTTGTTCTTTCTGTGGATCTGTCCTTGGGTTCGTCTTCGACTTTTCGTGGTAGAGGCGATGTTCCCCTCAAGGAACAGGAAAAGGCCCGCGTTGCTTTATTGAGTTTGGAAAATCTGCTCCAGCCTATAACTCAAAAAGGTCTAGCAACTGAGCTTTATTGATGGGTCAATTACGCCGCGTGTATGAAGTAGAAGAGAAGGAGAAGAAGACGAAAAGACGAAGACGACGAACAAGTCAAAAAAAAGAACCAGCCACGATATCTTGCTTCATGCACGTCATACACGAAAAGGTACCGTGTATAAAAATAGACCGCCGCTGCCCATCAGCGTAGGACACACGCTCGTACTGGTTGTTGCTGAGGCTTTCTTTCAACAAAATTCTTCATTTTTCTTGCTCGTCACATCGGCAACGCTGCGCATTCGATAAATTCAGGTGAAGATGGAGGCGGCATCTGCAAAATTCGCCGCAGCGGGCGCCATTAAAAACTGCCTCAGCGGAGCCACATGGATAGGCCACGTCGTCCTCAGACTTTCTGCTCCTAGAGTCGGTTTGTTCCTGCATTTCTTATTCATCGTCAGCCACAGCTGGCTTTCCAAGGTGCGAACCTGGTGCTTTCTTCACGCTTTTTTCTTATTCTCTTCAATTTCATTGAATTTTCTCTCTGGTATAGCCAGTTCGCTGTATTGCATTCGTCCGTATTCTTCATTGTCAAGCAGAAATACTGTGACGGCTCTATTTTCGACGCACGCCACGCGAGGCGTCTGCAGTGACAAATGTCATGCCCGCCCGCACTCCAATACAGGAAGTAAATTCCACCAAAAATAAACGTTGGAAGAAAGGCATTCTCGGTAAACAGAACCGAATGCGCCAACCACTATCCGTCAGCCACTTTAAGGTTCGGTAGAGTTTCTTCGAGGCATGGGGATCAGCACATCAACCCAGTGTGGTCTGGCTAGCCAGGAGTGAAATAATGCTAGTGTTCGATGATGGACGGATCTTACGGTGAGAAAATACCTTCTTAAAACCTAGCCGCTGGTTAATCAGTGGTTTGTACTTCAGTTTTCATCGATAAGGAGTAGGATTATCCCCATATACATACCATATTTTAGACTCGGAGGTGCGGATAGTTCTCTTATTTATCATTCAAAATGAGACGTGAATTGCTTAATTCATCATGCCGTGAAGGCACTGTCCGGGCAGTTGAGGAGTCGGCAGGTGAATGAGTAATTTGGGGGGGGTGTTGGGAGGGAAGGTTTGAGAGTCCGGGCTCAGTCTCCGTAGGTGGTGATAGGGTATTAATAGGGCTGGGATAGGGGCTGGTTGTTGAACTTTAAGGAGGAGGGTGTTTCGGCAAGTTTTTTCTTCTTTTCTCTACATGTTAATAAAGCAGGTGGGAAAGTGGAAGCAGGTAGTGATAGAATTCCCTGTCTGGGAATGTAGCCAAGTGAAAAATGAGACAGGACGAGAAGGGAGGACATAATACAAAGCTGTGAACCCTCTCTTATTCTCAATCAATTACATCTAGGATATATATATTTAAATTACATTAAGCACCCAGGCATTAGAGGATCTCAAACCCTTGCTTGCCTCTCTTCTTTTGTCCAGCACAACCTAGCTGTTCTAGCATTCTTTTTCTTTTTTGAGTAGAAAAGAACAAATAAAAAAGAAAAGGGCGCTTCGAATTATTAGGATCCAACTCACCCATTCATACATCAATCCCAATGCCTTCTCAACACCGGCCTTGCCGGATCCCAAGGGCCCGCCACCACATTCTTATACTTCTGTAAACTGATCAACCACCAACTACAACCCCCCATAACCAAAGCCGTCGATAACCCCCCAATAAACACCCCCAATATCGCAGACATATACCCACCCCACAGCGTAATCCCCACTGCCGCACTAGCAATAACCACCAGTGAAACTGTAAGTAGCACGTGACCCCGCCAGGAAATCGCGCGCAGATGGCGACGAAAAACAGGAAACAGGCCGAAGACCTCGATAGAGAACAGCGTCAGGCTGAAGACGTGAGTAGTGGATTTCAGGCGCGACGCGAGCACCGTGGACGCCATGACGGCGGCGTTTGTGGACAGGGAGGCCGGGAATTTTGCGGCGGCAGCGCCGCTTTCACTACTCCCTCCCGCACCGTTGCCACCACTGTTGCTACTGTAGTCGAAGAAGAAGATGTTGATTACCATGAGCCAGCAGCTCATGGCCCAGATGGAGTCGCTGGTTGTGGACTTCGTGAGTGACTTGAGAATTGGGCTGAGGCCGAGAAGGGCGCAGAAGATCAGGAGGGCGGATTTGGCGGTTGCAAGGCGTTGGCGGTTGCGCGGGGAGAGGAGGGTGGTGGAGCTGTTGGTGGAGGGTAGTGGGTGATGGTAGTGGTTTGAGGAATAGTAGGAGGGGAAGTGGAGGGAGCCGTTGGTGGTATTAATGGGTGTTATGGGGGACATTGGGGAATGTGGGGATTGGGGTGAGTTTCCGGAATGAAGGGAGCAAGCTGATGCACTGAGCGAGTGAGTGCTAAGAGTGCTGAAGCCTGTGCTACGGCGGCGCAGCTGTCGGCAATCGAGGTTTGATGTAGATAATCGTAAGCCAAGTCCGGGGATCTGGTTCTCCTTCTGGGTTCGGTCGTAGTTGGAAGCTTTGACCGAGCTCGTGGAGGAACCGGAGGTAGATGCAGCATCACCTCCCGCTACATCTCCTATAAGCGCTAATTGAGCGGATTCTTCTTGTTCCTTCCCAACCCAGAAATCCCACAGTCCCCAGCCCAGAATTGTACATATACTCCCCCATCCCACCACCGAAACGGGACTAATACGCTCCTGGAAAATGCCGCTGAAACAACAAACAAATATCACAACGGAGCAGACATGCTGTACAATGACCGTCGAATCCGCTACCAACGGCCAGAAATCATAGGGGCGGAGACGGGGATTGCGCTGGAGATGGTCAAGGAATGTCTCTGTATCTGTATAATTGTCCGGATCTAGAATCACATGAACGAAACATGAACGAAAATATTAGCCTCGAACAGGGTAACCGTATCCAATAGAACGGGTAGTTAAAAAAACGTACACGACTGTTTAACCCATAACAACTTCTTCCACGCGCCCTTCTGCCTCCTCCGACTCGACCCAAGCCTTCTTCTAGCTTCCTTCGCTCGTCGCGGTTCAGCCCCCGGCACGGCTGGAGGAGGCCTTAATGCCGCAACCGCTGCGGGTAGACGTAAATTCGCGGCATGGTTGTTCGTGACAAGGGGACGGAATCGCGGAGGGGAATGGGCGTAGTAAGCATCCTCAGGCGCGAGACGGTTCGGGTCTGTGAGAACGCGTCGCGGCGGAGGAGGTTTTAGACCAGCGCGATTCGGATGTGTTTCGACGGGGACTGGAGGAGGGATTGCAGCTGGGGAATGCGCTAGCGGCGCTGTTGTAACTGCAGCTCCTCCTCCTACCGCTCTTGATGGTGACTGAGGTAATGATGAGGCGGATGTTGCTGCTGTCAGGGGCGGAGACGGGGAAGAGGACGAAGGAAAGGAGGGGGGGTGGGGGGCTTGGGTAGCCATGTGAGAGCAGTTGTGATCATTGTGGAAACATGGTATGCTGACGCGTCTAGCGCGAGATGGAATTGGGGCTCTCGACGGTTAGATAAGAGCTGGATTGTTCTGGGTTGACGCTGTTCTTGTCTCGTCTCGCGGAGTTTTGAGATGGATCCATGGATGGAGATGGCAGAAAAGCTTAGTCAGGTATTAGTAATTATAATGGAACCAGTCACGTGCAGGTAAGAAGGAATCAAATATTTATTGATCAAAGAAGAATGCGAGGTTGAAGAACAGTAAAGAGTATATGCAGAAAGCTAAGATATCACTGCGAACTGAGAGAAAACCCTCTAATGAACAGGCCAATGCAGTTCATGTCCAAAAACAGTCCATACAACTGCGGAAATAGATATATACATGCATATCGTATATGTCCGCCAAAAAAAATAGGACACCAAACCTCAAGACAATGCAGAACACCAAAGAAATGTGTAAGGTATAATGCGCGATCCATCAACATAACAATAAGTGTCTAGCAAAGCAAGCGCAGCCCTAGAGGAGTTTACCACCCAGGAGAGGGATCGTGTATGTGAATTAGCAAAAGCCACGGGAGAGAGAAAACACCTGCAAAACCTGTACTACCGAACCACTAATGATAAACGGATAAAGCGTAGCAATAAATACACTGCGAGCGGGGGGTTTGTGGCGGCAGGGTAGGGTTTTAAGACACCCCAGACGCCCGTCCTTCATTAGCAGCACACCGACGTAGATGCTCTCTGCAACCAGCATATCGAGAAGCAACAGCGTCTTCAAGACTGTTTCTACGCCCCCAGGTTTCAGGCTTCCTCTTGAGGAATGCCCCTACAGCACCAAGGTACCCTTCATGCCGCAGGAAATATGCTTGCTTCTCCCCGTTCGACCAAAATCTAATAGCGTAGGAAAGCGTGTTCATCGTCTGGCGGTGGCCCCGGATAAAGGATCCGCCAAAGTAGATGTGTTTTATCTTGTGCTTTTCGGATTGGAGGTAGGCGATTTGGCCGATGTTGTTACTAAATGCGTCAAAAATTTCCGGATCAGTAAAAATGCCTTGGAGAGGGGGCGAAAAAGAAATTTCTGACCAATGTCAAGGAGGAGGATAATGCATACCTTATGGCGTACAACAAGCTTCGACTCATATCCTCATGGCTGAATTGGGAAGGATCTGTATCCGAATCGCTTTCATTGTGTGTCGGACCCCCTACATCCTCAGCATGCCGCTCGGCCAGCCTCTTCATTTTAAACACTTTACCGAAGGTACTAGCAATAGTTGTAGCCTTTAGTCCGATCTTGCTATAGTCCGTGCCGTAGATATCTCCGACAAGCATGTCGACACCGCTGTTGTCGCCTTTATCAGCCATGGCCAGCATGTCATCGAAAGTCCGCGATCCAGTCAGCAAAGACATTATACCCCAAAACGTGCCACCTCCCAGAGAAGTTCCTCCCACACGCTGGAACTGCCTTGGTCCGGAAACTTTTACCATCGACACTCCAGAACCGATATTTACAAGTAAGTACGGATAGACATCCGGTCGAGGCTCTAAGAACTCTGCTGGAAGGGTTTCGCTGTAGCTGAATACCTCGTTCGGGATTTCGGTTATGAACCAATCCAGTCCTGTGAAAGCGCGGTTGTTAGATTATAATCGGTACGAGGGAGCGAGCCATATTGAATACATAGTGAAAGAAAAAAGAGGAAAGGGAAAGGGAAAGGGACCCGTACCGATAATCAGACATTCCATCTCATCCTCCCGAAGTACATTAATCCCCAGGGCTTCTTTCATGCGGTCATAGTATTTGAAGGCACCACCCCCGGTGGCCATGACGCAGAGCTCGCCGGGAGAAGTGGCATAGCTTTTCTCATGGCGTTCTTTCAACTCCTTTATGAACTCAATACATAGATCGATCCGATCAGTTTCGAAATTAATAAAATTCAAGCGACCTCCGTTATCTGGCGACCCGATCTCCTTGGAGAAATAAACCAGCTTTGCCAGTGAGCCTCCGATCTGCAAAGCGAGTTTTGGTTAGTTCTGGTATATTTGTGTAGGAAAAGTGAATTTTATTTATTTAATTAAAAAATTTTAAGCCGATGTAATTAGTAGTGCGGGGAAGGAAAAGAAGAAAAAAAGGGACATACATCGACGGCAACATGGCTCACGACGCCAGTATGGTGAGGAAGACGGATATCCTTGCGTTCATAGTACACACCATCCTTTGGTGTGCCATTAGTAGGCGACGGCGATTCTTCCTCATCCTCGACAATGAAAGCGCCCTTGACGTTAATCTTCACAGAACCCGGGTTTGTAATCGCCTCCTCGATGCGTTCAGCGACACCGCGATCTTCGGAGCGCGACTTGCGATGCCTGAGCCGGGCCGCAGCGCTGGGCTCAGTGAGGGATCTTCTGGCAGGACGCATAGCGACGCAAAAGCAGGCGTAAGAGTAATAGGTCGCATTTGGTGGTCATTATAAAAAAGAGAGTTCCGACAAGCCGGCGTTGGGTGTTGGGGATTCTTTTGTTGGCGAAAGATCGTGCGGTCGCCGTGCCCACGCTTACGGCGTATATCTCCTTCTGGCCGGGTGTTCATGGATGGCGCCGAGGAAATCGGGGTGGAGGACGGACGGGCGCCGAGGATGACGTCGGAAACCCGGGGCAGTCGGGGATATTTAATATAACCTTGGGATGGACAGCATATATTTGCATCGCGTGATATAAAACATGAAATTGAGGAGATTTGTTGGGAGTTGGAATTGTCTGTCAACGTTTGAAGTTCTCCTGCATGCGACATTCCTCATTTCGGGCTCCCTATTGGGCAATTGGGAACAAGCCAAGGGGAGCATTACATGACATACATAAATTGATATGAAGAAGATGTTTAATTATGTACATCTACAATGTACATGTATTACTCTTAAAGAACTATATCAAGTGTTGTTTATTTTCTATTCTCGCACTATGTTGACATATAAATACAGCTATAACTATACATATATATATATAGATGTTTATCTGTACTATATAAATATTTCACCTGGGAATATCAAGGTTGTTGATATTGTCATAATTCTCCCTAATTCCTTACTCCTCCTTACTCTTCTTTTCTTCTGCGTCGTGGCTGCTGTGTAGACCGCCATGTCGGTGATACGCGACTGCTGTACTATGCAGGTATAGTTATGGTTATGGCTGCACAGAAGAAAAAAGGGGAGATGGTTCGAGGGCGTTGATATCGGACATGTTACAGTCTGGTGAGCGGTATCAGACTTTGGCTATACATATTCATATACAGCGCATCAACAACAGAGCTTGTCTTTTCCAAGGTTGTCTTATCGTTTCCGATATACAGCAGCCACTGTTGCTGACATCCGCTTTGTTATCACCTTAATTGCACTGGGACATTCATTCCCCCTCCAAAAAACAAGACATATATATACATCCGCCGTAGATGCCTTCCAGGCCATCGCAGTCTATCTATGGGAACTGCATAGCTCGATCTCGATATATACTCTGAGCGCGGTTTCTGGCTGTTTGACTTTATCTTTACCGACATCTCTCCAATCCTTTGGTTATCACTTTTCTCAAAGCATCAATATCAGCCTACCCGCGTCATCTATTCTACTCCCTCGGAAGATGAAACCTCTATTGACTCTGTTTCTAGTCTGCTCGGTTCAGGCGAACATCATCTTCGAGCATTCCCCTCTTACTTGTGACCCGATTCTGCCAGCTTTTCAGGGATGTTTTCGTGGCCAGCATTGTTCGCGTCGCGGAATGTGAGTTTGATGTCTTTTGGTGTCTGGTTTTGTCTCTCTCATTGATTTAGCTGCTGACTTCTCTGTCCCAGATGCGAGGATGATAATCACCATGCCCCGCATGGCTCACCGGTATCAAAAGTTCAAAAATCCCCTTTGCGGACACATGAGACTGAATCTGTGACGCCGACACCGACGCTCGATCCCGTGGTGTCACAGGAGGGTGGGGATGATATCTGCAACGCCCAGGGTGTTGATGCTGATGCCGACGGAAATCAATTCATGGAGCCTACATATGTTCCAGGCCAATCCCGGTACGCCACATTATCCCATATTCCTTTATAAGAGGTTTCTGCGACGTCATATCCAGGGAAGTAGGGGTTGTGCGTGTCCCAAGTTAAACACGGCATATTCTTTTATTTTTGAAAAAGGATACATGAAGAGGAGGAAATATATCATAGGTTGGCTCTCACACGGTCTTGTGTTCAAATAGACTGACAATTGGGATGGCCATAGGGACACGGAATGTACACGTGAAAATGCTACAGCTGGCACAAATAGCCGCATCTCCCCTGAGCCTCCTGAAAACGTCAAGGCTTCACCAAAGCTATGGGCCAGCAAGGTTCATGATAAGAAACTGAGACAAAAACAGGAAGAAAAGCCAGAGGGAGAACTTAAGGAAACAGTTGATGGTCTTTGCGGCCCAGACAACGGCAATACAATTTGTGGTGACTGGCCTGGAGGACCTTGCTGCTCCGCGTATGGAGTAAGTAATCTCTTTTAGCGAGCTCCCTATACATGAAATTCAGGCTGACACTCTTGGAAGTTTTGCGGGGGCACCTCATCCCATTGTGGTCCTGGTTGCCAGTCAGGGGCCTGTGAGCAAGACAACCTTTTCGAAATTCTTAGCCCCAATACCTATCAACCAGACACGATACACGGAAAGTTTGAAATTGTTGGCCAATCTGGGGTTCCCGCAATGTCTGCCGCTCTTCTGGCCAACGGTCGGGTCGTATTTGTAGATAAGGTCGAAAACTATACCCAGCTGGTCCTAGACAACGGCCAATATGCGTATTCATCTGAATATGACCCGATGACAAATACGGTGGTGCCGTTAAGCTATAAGGTTAGATAACGACATGCATCTGTTGTGTTAATCCTGTCAGGGCTAACGTCATAATAATAGACAAATGCTTTTTGCTCCGGTGGAGTATTTCTGGAAGATGGGCGCCTAATTAATATCGGCGGAAATGCCCCACTAGCAATGGATCCTACAGTTGGTGACGGATTCCAAGCGCTTCGATACCTAACGCGACCTTTGGGAAGTAAAGATTGGGATGGAAAGCCATGGGATGAGCCGGGTAACAAACTTTCGTCGAACAGATGGTATGCAAGTGCTCAAATCCTTCGCGATGGAACAGTGTTCGTTGTTTCCGGTAGCCTCAATGGGCTCAATCCTTCCGTGATAGCGAATAACAACCCGACATACGAGCTTCTCGATAGGAATGGGATTTCCCATGGCCAGAGCGTCTTATTTCCAATCCTCGAACAAAATCAACCTTACTATATGTACCCATTCCTCCATCTTTTGAAGGACGGCACTGTTTTCGTGTTTGTTGCGCGGTCAGCCGAAATTTTCGATGCCTATGCTCGGAGAACTGTTAAAGAGCTGCCAGATTTGCCCGGTGATTACCGTAGTTATCCAAACACCGGAGGGAGTGTCCTTCTGCCGCTTACTGCCGCAAATGGTTGGGATGATGAAATATTAATCTGTGGTGGAGGAGCATTTGTGGGGATAGCTAGTCCGACCGATCCAAGTTGTGGCCGCATTAAGCCGTTATCGAAGGATCCCAAGTGGGAGCTAGAGCTGATGCCAGCCGGGAGAGTTATGGTAGAAGGTATGATGCTTCCTGATGGAAATTTACTTTGGCTTAATGGTTGCAACCGTGGTGCGCAAGGATTTGGAATCGCAAAAGACCCGTCCTTAGATGCATGGATCTATCACCCAGAAGCTCCCGCGGGCCGCCGGTGGAGTATCGGAGGAAAGACTGAAATCGCACGAATGTACCATTCTGTCGCGCTCGTGTTGTTAGACGGTACGGTTATGATTGCGGGATCAAACCCTGTGGAACAACCGATCCTAGTACCCAACCCTGAGGTCGAGGAACAAGCATTCGCTACCGAGTTCAGAGTAGAGATATATACGCCTCACTACCTCCTAGATGGAAAAGCCAACTTTCGACCATACGATGTTGAGTTGCCTGCCAAGAAGCTCCCCGCGGATGGCAGACGGTTCATGGTGAATTTCAAGGTCTATGGGCAACCCAAGGACGTACGTGTTGTGCTCTACCATGGGGGGTTCGTAACGCACTCTCTGCATATGGGCCACCGGATGCTATATCTGGAGCACGAGGGCTACCGGCCCGATCGTCTTTGGCAGAGAATTCTAGCTACTATGCCGCCGGATAACAATATTGCGCCGCCTGGGCCGTATGTGATTTATATTGTGGCGGATGGGGTGCCGAGCATTGGGGAGTTTGTGATGGTTGAAGTGAAGAAATAGGGGTGGATATGGTTGTGAAAGGTCTCTTCTCTTCTCTTCTTTTCTTTTCTTTTGTTTCCTTCATCTTCAATCTTTGGGAGAGTTTTGCTTCAGCGTTGGGGATTCTGCATCATTAACTATAGGTCAGAAAGAAAGGTTTTAAGGGGGATGTGGAAAATTCAGTGGCTCTGGGTAAGATTTGAGATAGTTCATTCAATTGATGACAAGAGCAAGCAAGGTGCCAGTCCGATTACCGCCTTTCCTTAAATTTAAATCCCTTATTACTTTCTCCCTTATTTAAGAACGGTGATAATCTATCCATATCCAGGGCTCGCGGGATGTCATCGTTTTAGTTCAGGGGCATCGGAGAAATGGAGAATGGATTATCCGACAATCAACCACCATCCATGGATTCTTTTATAGTTTTGGATACTTCTGTATATCCATTAATTAGGTCCTAGCGACTGCGACCGGATAATTACAAGTTATACATCCATACAATGAACACCATTTTTGGGGGTGGGCGCGCTGGCTCCCCAAAAAGTTTCTTCATTTTCCCCTTTTCGAGCTGACCACCCGCCCAGTGTTTTATTCTTTCTTTCTTTCTACGGGATTCTGCATGAAGTGTCAATTTGAATTTGTGAATACAGCGGGAGTATGCTGTATTTGAAGGGTGTTTTCCTATTCCTTTTCTTCTTCGTTTTTCTTCTTTTTTCTGCTTATTCTGGAGTAGTCAATATAGCCAGCTCTTGCTACAAGATATAGCTACCTTGGTACTATATACTATATGGAACATGTAGGGAGCAGGACAGGATAGATATATCTCACCCCTTTTAGATGTGCATTTTCAGTTATCCTAAGGAGCTAGGCATCCTGCTTTGTGATTACTTTGTATAAGTATACTAAGAAGCTTCTGTCATGATGAGAATGGGAATCATATATCTATCAAGCTCTCTCTCTCTCTCTCATATCATCATCATCATCGTCGTCACAGCCTAGCTTCAACATATCTTCTTGCCCCTTAGCAACAGCAACTAAGAGAAACTAAAAGAACACACAAATATCAGTCATCACAACACAAGACGACGGGTCTTTTCTTCCTTCACTCTATTGCTCTTCACCAGACCTCAATCTGGTCTCTTTCACTCACTCTTTGATATCTATCTTGTTCCTCCCTCCATGTTTTGACCTCAAAGACTGTTTTTTCTTTCACACTTCAGATTCTTGGACGCGTTTGTGTCGTATCTAACTATCGTTGCCCTTCAGGCCATCAGTTGATTCACCTCTACGGACCAGCTCGACATTGTTATTCTAAAGTCTATAGTAAGTGTATTATCCCTATTTACTTTGGCTTTTTGCAACGCTTGATGGACATGTGGTATCCATCCTAATCATCCAACTACTCCCTTCAACTCCTTCTACGAGCCATGGTTAGGCTTGGTTTGTAATGACTTGTGAGTTTCAAGGTTGCCCTCTAGCTCCTTGTTGGTTTTGAGGATTTTGCTTTATTTTTACGTGTGTTCTACAGCTTGGGTTTTTCATTTCTCTAAATCCTATAGAGCCGTTAGGAGCAAAAGAGTGTTCAATGTGGGGGTCTATTTACCGGATTTACCACACATACAAGCTTGGTCTGCTGAGTTGAAATTTGGTGCAGATTTATTGTCTGTGACGAGTTCTAACATTGGTTATCTTTGTTATCTATTCTGGGTTGTCGTTGTTGATGTTATTTGTGTTGTTGTTGTGGGCCTTTTTTATTATATACCCCTCCTACATACCCTCTATCTTCCACGCTGTTGAAGATACCACGGGTTGATAGTCCATCCCTAAGCTAACTCTTCCCCTAGACTTTACCAGTTTGACTAATCTCTCTATCCTAAGGCTAGGCATACGTCCAAAATGTCTACGAATGGGAAAGAAAACGAACGGTTTGGCGTGCAGGAGATGGCAGAGGCCATTGACCAGGTTGCAGATTCTGCCAGCAACTTGAAAGAGGAGGCTGCAGCTCTGGCACGTCAAAAGGGTTGGGCAGAACCTCAGCGCTACGACTATGACACTTACAATGCTGATCCTAAGCCTGGTGAGGACGCTGGCTTAACTGATCTCCCGGAGTGGGCCTCCAACGCTGCTAAGTACGAGTGGAAGGAGGAGTATGGCGATGTTGGCCCGCGCAACGAGGAGCTCGAAAAAATGTTGTTCCATAATGAGTACCTCAACCGTGCGGGGAACAAATTCGATCGGTATGCAGTTACTCTTTCTGTTAAATTACAAGGTCATGGATGTTTGAGTATATGTGCATTCAAATCAATACTAATTGTTCTCTAGTCTCCGTGAGATCAAGGTGACAGCTGAGACGACCCATCAGCCCGATCCTGTCAAAAACGTAAGTTGCCCTCTATCTTCCTCGCTGGCATGTTATATTGAAAAAGTGTGTAGTTCGATGATGCTGGGTTGCATCCCGTTATGCGTGAGAACATCAAGCTATGTGGCTATAATGTTCCCACACCAATTCAAGCATATGCTATCCCGGCTGTTCTGACTGGAAACGATCTTATTGCGGTGGCTCAGACGGGTACGTTCAATTTCCTCTTTTAAAGCCCAAATTCGATCTACTGACACAGCAAGGCTCCGGCAAAACTGCCGCTTTTCTGATCCCTGTGTTGTCTAAGTTGATGGGGAAAGCAAAGAAGCTCGCCGCTCCCCGTCCCGACCTGGGCAATGGGTTTAACGAATCGTTGGACTGTGTTCGTGCGGAGCCTCTGGTCCTTATCGTCGCACCAACGCGTGAACTTTCGACCCAAACCTTTGACGAGGCTCGCCGGCTATGCTACCGCTCTATGCTGCGTCCCTGTGTTGTTTATGGTGGCGGCCCAACCCGCGAACAGCGCCTCGAGCTCCAAAAAGGATGTGACGTCCTCATCGGGACACCAGGGCGTCTTCTTGACTTCATGGAGAAACCGCACATTCTTTCTCTTCACCGTGTTAAGTATACTATCATCGACGAAGCCGATGAAATGCTTCACTCTGACTGGGAAACTGAATTAACCAAGTTGATGTCCGGTGGAGGTATGTCAACAAGCTGAATAAATCGAATGTTTTAAATTTGCTGATACTTGTGTATAGATACCAACGAAGACGCAGACCATCGCTATATGATGTTCTCCGCAACTTTCAACAAAGGTTGTCGTGAACTTGCCCGCAAATTCCTTGCCGCGGACCATGTCCGCATCCGCATCGGGCGTGCTGGAAGTGCCCACCTGAACGTGAGCCAGAACATCGTCTACGCAGAGGACCATTTGAAAAAGCAGGCCCTCTACGACCTGCTTATTTCCATGCCGCCCTCGCGTACCCTCGTTTTCGTCAATACGAAGGCACAGGCCGACCTGATTGATGATTACTTGTACAATATGGGCCTCCCGAGTACATCTATTCATTCGGATCGTACCCAGCGCGAGCGCGAGGATGCCTTGTAAGTTCTCCAAAGTTTTCCCAGAAATTTTGGAGGATCTAGAAATACTAATCGAGGGATATGTATATAGGCGTGCATTCAAGACAGCGAAGTCTCCCATCATGGTTGCTACTGGCGTTTCCGCTCGTGGCCTTGATATCAAAAACGTCATGCATGTTATCAACTTCGACCTGACTAGCACCACCCACGGAGGAATTGAGGAGTATATTCATCGTATTGGTATGAATATATCATCAACCCAAAAAGAAAATTTTGCCTTTTAATTTCCATTTTTTCAAAAAGAAATGTTACTAACATAACATTTTAAATTCTCTCAGGACGCACTGCCCGTATCGGAAACGAAGGTTTGGCTACGTCTTTCTACAACCACGACCGTAACAGCGATATTGCCGCAGACCTTGTTAAGATCTTGTTGGAGTGCAAGCAGCCCGTTCCTGACTTCCTCGAGTCCGAGAAACCAGAGGGAGACAACGTCCGCTTCAACGACGATACGGATGACGAGGACGAAAATAATGACGGAGGTGATGCTGCAGGTGATGGATGGGGCGCTGCGCCAACCGCTAGCATTGCGGAACCGGATGTGGCTCCGGCCTGGAACCCTGAAGATGCTGGCGCTAGCTGGTAGATGTATTGGGCGGCGGTGGTGAAAAAGGGTAAGGGATCGCAGCGATGCTGGGATGGATAATATTACCTGACGACACGTCTCTCCTTCGTGCCAAAAGCTCATTCACAAAACAGTCATCTGTTGTCTTTAAAGCGCATGCATACCCATACCTTTCTTCGCACCTACGGTCACTCGATACCAGGCACCAACATACTGGGAAATGGATCTGTGGCAAAGGGAGGGAAAAGGAAAAAAAAGTAGAAAAAAAGACAGATTCCAACAAATTGACGTAATAGCGCAATCATGTTCTCCTATTTTGTTTGTTTTATGCATTCCCCATCTCCTTCAATGAACGCGGCCTAAAATCAAACCGCACGCCCCATTCTTCAACATGTTCATGCTAAACCTGCCACCCTCCTCCCTTTCTACCACGGTTTTTTTCTTCCCCCCTCTTCCTTGACCACTACCATCATTGTGGATTGGCGGAGGGGGAGGAAAATATTAGTGATTTTGAGGTTTTTGAAAGGGAGGAGGGGTGGCGTTAGTTTAGACGGTTTGCTTATGTTTCCTGGCCTACTTTCTGTTCTGGTCTGGTTTGTGTGTGGTTTCAATACAACTCACGGGTCGATTGAATGGGGTTTTCTTTTTTGTCGTTGATGGATGGAATGGGAATAGCCTTTTTTAAGTTGTTTTCGCTAGCTACTTAGGTAGATTAGACTAGATATGCAGACAGTTAATTGAAGTTGAGACGGTCTTTGACTTTCTGTGAGTTTTTCAATTTTATTTCAGGGGTATTTACTAGTTAACTATATATTTCAGTTCAATGGCCTGTGCTTTCTTAAACCCTCTCTCATCTTCTCCTCGACTTTAAGTTCATGATGCACCACCAGCACTACCAGCACCACCAGCATGTTACCCACAACACAGCCTATAGATATGCTGCTTCCTGCTTTGTTGTTGTTGTTGTTGTTGTTTATTTACTTGTACTCTTCAAATGGCGGTAGTTGCACCCCGTCGGATCTTGAAATGCTCTGGCATCAGGGAAGAGAAATCTCTCACCAACCGCGACCAGTCCTTGCAATAAATAATAAAGGATTCAACATGAAATGTTCCTTCCAGCCATTTAAATACATGGTTTATATTATTACACCACAGCGCGGGGAAGAGACTCCTGTTGCGCGTGTCAAGAGGTCTTTCTTTTTTTATTCCTCGTCTTGTTTATTCGAGACATGTACACATATACAGATATACAGATATGCAGATATACCTGGATATGCCTCCACTTTTTCATATCCCCGTTTACCTCTATCTCTTTCCATCTTACTGATCCGCAGCTATTTACAATTCGGGGAGCCACTATTCAGGTATTGCTAATAGGATCCGTTCAGTTACTCAAGGATTCATTGTGGGCATTCTGGAAGATTACTTTAACTTCATACCCCTCTCATCCGTAACTACATGCTCCCCACTAGGAACAAACGAAAACAGCAAGAAGAAGGAGAAAGAAAAAAAAGAAACAGCGTCATTGAGAATGGGCTTTTCCAACCTCTTTACTCTCGCCCACAGCGGCATATTTCTTGCGCTCCTCCTATGTACCGCAGTCGCCTCCACCGTTCCCCGCGCCCCCGGAGGACAGGATCCTGTCCTCGTTATTGACACGTTCAAAAACGGAGGTCGGAATGACCTAGACGCCTGGCATGGTAGTGGTGAAGACATGCCCATGGAGTGGGGCGACGGCTACGTGAAATTTGCTCCCACCAATGCCGACCAGAACTTCCACACCCAACTCACAACTACCTGTTACGACCTTACCCCGTACAAGAACATGTATCTGCACATCGTCTGTAAGGGAGCAGGCCATTTCACCATCTCTTTGAGCCAAAACAACCCCCAATGCGACGCTTTCAAGAACCCCTATCCGGAAACATGGGATGACGTGGAGGCCCATAGATACATGCAGGGTGATGATATCTATATCCCTATCTCGCATTTTAATATCGACTATACCCGTGCTTTGTCTGTTTCGTTTAAAGGGTTCTATCTGCCGGAAAAATTGAAGGTAATGAAAGTGGAAATCACGGCAACGAAACCTAGCACATTCCCTGCTCCCGAGAAGTTACCTACCGGAACGCTGTGGTTGCGATGCAAACGCCCGAATTCGTTCGCGTTTGGTATTGATGATGGCTCTCCGCATTTGGGGCGGCAGATAATGGACATTTTGACTTCGGAGGGGATTAATGCAACGTTCTTCACGGTGGGGAATGGATTGGCGATCCCGAGTTCTGGGTGGAGCGACCTATATAGGGACATGGCGGCAAGGGGCCATCAAGTTGCTCTGCATACGTGGTCGCATCCTCCGTATGTTATATTTGCTTTGGGGGTTGAGAGTCAGTTGTTAACAATTGGCAATTTATTGCTAACGAACGGATAGGATGGAAGAACTCAAAACCGAGGCGGAGATCGATCAGGAGATTATTAAGAATCTCCAGATAATGAGAGAACAGTTGGGATTTGACTGTGAGTTTTGCTTAATTTTTTTACTCTTAGCTAGCTTCTAGCCGAGGTAAAATTGGACTGATTAATGTTATTTCATTTTCTAAGCTCGATACTTCCGCCCGCCATATGGCATTCTTGGAGCACGCACCCGTCAGCGACTCGCCGCGCTCATCAAAGACCCTCAGATTATCAACTGGAGTGTTGATATTCAAGACTGGCTGTGGGCTGGTTCTCCCACTCCTGAAAAACAAGTTGAAGCCTTCCAGCGTGACGTGGACAAAGGTGGTGACCTGGTGGTGATGCATTTCCTCAGTCCAGATACAGTGATGTACACAAGGGATGTGATCCGGATTGCGAGGAATACTGGGAAGCGTATTATGAGAGTTGATCAGTGTATGGAGGATCCAGCGGCGCCCCCCCTTGATTAGAATATGCTGCTACGGATTTGTTCGGTTTGTGGGATTAAAAGGATAGCAGAGTTTGATGTTTCTCTCGCCCCCATTATTATTATCGCTACAGGAAATTGGGTATGTTTTTGGAGTTGGGGAGGTTTTGTGGATTGTGTATTTCATGTTTGGTTTAAAGTTGGGTTTGCTCCTCTTAAACTGCCTAATATATCGGATGACCGGGCGCCAGCGTTTGGTATTCTTATCGTAGGGTTTGTTCGGGTGGTTTTTATTTTCTTACCGCGGGGAGTTTTCCTGATGGACTGAATAGGATTTGGTTCGCGCGTATATATTTCAAGTTTGCAGCTTTAGCATATTGCATTAGAATGGGGGAATTTCAAAGTGTGAAGCTGGAAGGGGGGCAACTACTAAAAAAAAGTTCCGTCTGAAACCAAAAATAAAATAGCCGACTTGAGGAGCTCATACTTTTCAGGCCGCAGGTGTTTGATACTGCAAGATATATTAACCAATTCATCTTGTAACTTTATACAGATATATATCTAGCACTATAAAGCCGATTAAATCGGCATCTAACTAACTGTATATCATGGGACATGCCTGTCAAATGGCGATCCTCACTAAAAATTCCAAAGATCCAAACCACACCTAACCACTCATCAGCACCAGTGAAAAACAAACATACCTACTTCTTCTCTGCAAGAACCGCCTCAATCATCACAGAATGCTTCTTCTTCAGCTCGGGAACAATCAGGCTCTCAATCTCCATCATCTCATCCGCATGGGCATCTGCCGTCGTCACCTCCACGCCGTCCTCCTTCTTCCCTTCCGTCACAGGATGATGTTGTGGCTGGACTACATTCCAGCTCAACCTCTTCGAACCACTCTGTGGCGCCGCCATCTTCGGAATCCGCAACCAATGCTCCGAAATCTTCCCATCCGGCCCCCGACTAACAAACACAACCTCCCACTTGCGCGTCGAGAGCAAATTGCCAATGACGAGATGATGCGAGTAGCGCTGCAGCGCCTGCTCAGCCTTGGAAACCAACAACGACGGATCCGTCTCCAGTTTGAAGCTGACAATCATGCTGCCCTGGGGTGCCCAGCCGTCGACGAGGCTGTGGAGGAATTTGGGGACGGGGTCCAGGTCGACGATCAGTTTCTTGCCGCGGGTTGGCGGCTGTGGGTCATTGAAGCCTGTGTATATGCGGTCGGCGGGGATGACGCTGTGGCCGTGTGCTGGTTGGGAAGAGGGCGGGGTTACTTCGTTTGAGGATTGGATCTTGTGCTCCACCATGCGGTCGCGGGGGATGAAGAAGTCTGAAACTGCCGCGGCGAGGTAGAAGAGCGCATTGGCGCCCAAGGGTCGCATGGTGGTGGCTAGCGAGCGTAACTCGTACAGATACTCCGTCACCGTCACGAAGGGGATGAGTAGGAGGAGTTGGTTCTGCTTTGCGTAGCGGTACTGGCGGAGCACTTTGCGCATTTCGTCTTGATACTCTGGGCGGACGACGATGGCGCCGTGGTCCGGGTTATTTGTATCATGGTTTGGAGATGACGAGAGCGGTGCGGCGGCCTCGTCCATGAAATCTAGGAAGCAATTTGTCGAGTGACTGTAGTGTCGCGAGTATGGAAGGAGGCTGAATTGGCGATGCAGGAATATCACTGCGTAGCCTTCTTGGAGGAAGTATTCGGCTGAGGTGGCTCCTCGTGTGCCTGCGGAGAAGTTGTCAATGAAACGAACCGTTTGGGTTTCGAGGGGCACGGTGGTCCCGCCGGATGTGACGAGGACTACCCGTCTGTTTGCCGCTAGATGGAGGTTTATAAATTCTTGGGCTTGGGCGGCATGCGCTTGGAGATCCCGGGGTGGAGGATTGGTTTTGAAATAATCGGACTCGGGCGTGGGCGAGACATTTTCCACCTTGGTGCTCGGGAGTGGCATTTTTGAAGAGTTGGAAAGATGGCAGGAGGAGCAATTAAGGGGGCGATTGCACAATGCAACTGTTCGGAAGTTGGACAACGAAAATGAAAGTAAAGATCCTTAGTAGCCCCCTTTTATTTAGGCACTCTGTTGTTGGCGTATATTGACTGGTTGTTGATATCCAGCGCTGCCAAGAAATCCGCCCACAACTTCCGGTTAATAAGGACGGACAGGGCCACAAGCATCTAGCGCTCTCCAATTGAAAAGTTCAGATAGTCTTCTCGTTTCCTTGAGTGTTATATGAGAAATTTCTTTCTCCCGGGCAGTAACACGTCTTAATGTCCTCCAATATAGCCAGACCGATTTCAAACTGCCGGGGTTTTGGTCCTAAGGAGGGGTACGGGAGAGCTGAAGTGGGATAGGTCCGGTATATCACCTTCAATTGATTGTTTTCAACGCCAACGTGACCGGTAAGGGTTATTTTGCAGTCTCCTTGTTCTCTTATATGGTGGAGGAGCCTTGACTGATCCCCTCAGTTTTAACTTCTGCTGTTTTGCGTTTATGCGGAAGAAACAAAGTTTTGCCTCGGGAATTCCTAATTGAGGAACCTTGGCTCCTGACGTCATCGCAATACTACTCTCATCACGTGATATTATGTAGACAAAAATTAATCGTGATTGTTATTATTATTATTATTTTTATTTATTGTTTTGGTCAAACCCTATTTGGATTGGATACGATAAGAGGTTTATATTCTTAGATCTAAACGGTTCTACGGGCGTGTATCACAAATATCTGCTCTTGAGTGCTTGGCTGATGGTACTCATCCTGCTTGCAACCCCACCGCGTTGCATCGTGCTCAGGAGTGCTTCTTCGAGTGCGGATTGTGTTAAGCTGGCATCTGCACATTGTATAGCAGTTAGCGAAACGAAAAATTCAAGGAGGTAATATTAATCCGTTTGAGGAGAGGCATACCATCCAAATCGCTAAAGCTACTACCCATACTAGGGGTCCCCTCACTTCCCTCTCGACCAGCTGCACGTCGACGTGGACTGAGTCGAGCTAATTCCGCAGCCCTCCTCGGACTGAGGGTGACAGGGTGGCGAGTGGGTCGGGTTCTCTCGTTTGTTACACTACCACTTGCAGGTCCTGAGCTCCCTGAGCTAGCTGAAGACTCTGTTGGGGATGTCTTGGTCAAAGGAGCGGTGTTTTCAGTCGAACGAGCATGTGGATGGCCGGCTAATTCTGGCTCCTGCCGAAGAGTTGCGCTAGGATCGTGTCCAGTTTGTTCTGTAGATGATCTATGGTGTGTGCTTAGAGGTAAGAATGCCGGCGAGTCCTCTTGATCCTCGTCAATGCTATTGCTTTCCCTATGAACGGAAAATCTACCAAATCTTTTGAATGGTGGTCCTCGTCTTGCTGCCTCTTCTTCTCCGGAATCAGATGACGAAGAAGACGAGCTAGCTGGCTCTGAGATGTCTTGGTCCAAGGGGGGTGATGTAAGAGGCGAAGAAAATGTGTGGGGTTCCTTTTTGACATTCGATTGATTACGACTGATAGAATCTGTATGGGGAGGTACTGTCTGTCGAGGTGATTGGGGTCTTACGCCCGTCGCTTGAATTGGAGGGTTCGTTGAGAAAATATTTGGGTACAGAGGAGCTGTGGAGTATTAGTCAATATCAACACATTATAAATATGGCTGTTTGGAGGAACCCACCTTTGGACTTGATCGGCGTAGGAGGCGCACTGGGATCTTGTTTTATCCCTTGTCCTTCCTTTTGACGCATCGACAATTTTAACGGGTCTCTTGAAGCTGTACATACATCAGTAC
This sequence comes from [Emmonsia] crescens, assembly GCA_002572855.1. Taxonomy (NCBI): domain Eukaryota; kingdom Fungi; phylum Ascomycota; class Eurotiomycetes; order Onygenales; family Ajellomycetaceae; genus Emergomyces; species [Emmonsia] crescens. The sequence continues at coordinate 27,853 of PDND01000069.1, forward strand.
ACACGCAAACAAGAGATGCCTTACAGTTAGATATAACGTACCGCCACTTCCTCCCCTCTTCATAGGCTGCCCGCCAATGGCACCGCTCCCTGACATGGATTGGGGCACTGGCGAGTTTGCAGCAGAATGAGGATTCCCAACCTTCCGTATTTGAGCTCTAACTTGTGATAGCTGCCGGTCATATAGCCATGCTGCCTGCTGAAGAAGGAACGGTAAAGTCACGTCGAAATGCTCCGCCCTGTATGCTGTTAGATCTTTATTATCCGATGGCCACCAGAACACCAAGGTAGGCGTACAATGCTTTCCCTGTCGATAGCCATAGAGTTAGCTGAATGAAAGAAAAGAATAAATTGATGGCCAGGAAATTACGGACAGTCAATATCATTGCCTTTCGACGGTCGTGATAGGATATCCCATAAGGCATGGTCTTTAGCAACACTCCATTCCACCTACAGGCAAGCGTCAGAAAAAGTCCGAACAAAGCATATTCTCCTTCAGGTGGACATACCGCAGGAGGATCGACAAAGTCTCCTCTAGGAAACGGTAACCTTATGAATACAGTGAAATGTGGATCTAAATCTGCAGGCCGAGGGGCCATAACGGAGAAGACTTAAAAGGCCGCGCTTAGGTAGGACGGGCTGGTGGCGAGAGTATGGAAATGGGACGCTTTCAGACAAATAAAAGCCAAGCCAAGCACATATTTTAGCTAAACAATAAAAATAGAAATAGCAAAATCGCAATATACAACACGGGGTTAAGGGATGGTTGTTGACCTGCTGTCCTCAATCGGGCAAAGCAATGATGTAGTTCGCATGATATTGGTCACTTGACCTGGCGTCAAATTAAGGTTAAGATCCTGTGGGGCGCCTCGGGGAACAGCTGAGTCATGTATTATTAAGCGTGATATTAGGTACCTCTGACGACGTGAAACACAGTCTCAGGTGCCTTTGGAAATATAAATTGGTGACATGGGGGTATTTGAATTCTCATTTAACGGAGTGACCAGTGGAATGTCCCAGGCAAACTCCAGATGATGATGTTATTCTAGACAAGTCGAATTTGAAATTCGCCTAGTGAGTCCACGGTAGTTTTTATGTACAGTACATGTACGATGCTTTCCTTAGGCTGGACAGATTAAAAACACTACTAGTATGCTTCACGGCATCTGCGGAAGCAGAATAATATAGTATCATATATTACCACTGTAGAATTTGAAATGTACTGTATCTAATCTGAAATCTCCCATTAGATCTACTGGGTATATGAAGAGCCGCTCCCACCTGAACATACCTGGCGATATCTTTCGATTAGATACAGGTAAACCGTAGGTACTATAGGAAACATACGATATAATATTGTGGGGAGATTATTAACCGTACTTGCATGGCATAAGTAGTTTAGGTATAAGGTAACAAGCCCTGTAGTTCAATCGATTGATTCCCAGAAAATTCACGGATCGGCATTGGCGCGGAAAAAAATGAAATCGCCCTTTGTACAGATCTTATCGTTACAGATACATTGGACAGAAACAGGCGAATTCATATGCAGAAATACGAAAATGCAAACGTAATAGTGCGAAGGATTTGCAATATCGCCAATACAGGCGAGCATATCTAAAAACAGCAGAGAATAAGTTTGTCGACTGTTTTGAAGGTTGCGCTGTCGTGACCCCGGAGCATTAAAGTTTCCGCTGACGCAATAATACTCTGTTTCCGCCGCGGCTAGTTGACAACTTTAAAACCAAGTTTTGGGGGTTTTCTCACATCATTACCTCTCAATAGCGTGACAGCGGGATAATTCCTTAGCCAACCATTATTCAATATTTATATGTAGAATATTAGGCAAGTATTTATTTTCCGATTAAGGAATATATCATTCTAACCTCCAAGGTCGTCAAACAAATGGTCCGCGTACGCCGGAGCACTGCATACTGAATGCTTTGACCAATTGCTGTATCAGACGATTTTCGTTCATCATCAGTCATGGATAAGACCAACCATATATATCAATACTCCCTCTTGAGCGCTTTGATGGAAGGGGTCTGCGAAGCTGGAATCTCAGTATCCAAGCTCTTATCGCAAGGAAACCACGGTATCGGGACTTTCGCGCGGATGGATGGCGAGCTGATCCTTCTCGATGACACGGTATATCAGCTACAGGCCGACGAAGGAGGAGTGCGTGAGGCATCGATGGAGGACCAAATTCCGTACGCGGTGGCGACCAATTTCTCTCCCACGCACACCCTGGTTCACCAGAGTTTGCAAAGCAAGCTGTCGATTGAGGAAGTCCTTACAGCCATTGCACCGCAAGCTAGGAATCTCTTCTTATCATATCGTATCAAAGCACGGTTTTCGTCCATGACTGTTAGGATGGTTCGAGGGCAACAGTACCCCGGCCAACCTCTTTCCGAGCTTGGCGACAATCAGTGTATCAATCATTATGAAGATATTGAGGGGACTGTTGTTGGATTTCGAGCTCCAGTAGCTTGGCAAGGGTTTTCGGTTTCGGGTCATCACCTCCATTTCATTTCTAGCGATTGCACGCGGGGAGGTCATGTTTTGGATCTGAGGACGGATGATGCTACTATCTATATGGCCGTGGCGTCCAATGTACGCATTGAATTACCTACATCTGAGGAGTTTAACGTGGCAAAATTGAAGGTGAATGACGCTGGGATCAAAAAAGTTGAGGGTTAAATGTTAGTGTCAGTTCAGCTTCTCTGTGTGAGTACACTGTAGCTTTTGGCATAACTATGTCGGCGAATAAATTGGCGAAATATCGGGTGGATGATCAGGTGTCTAAGAGAGTCGTTCGAAGGGTGTACATCCATATTTCCTTACGGGTCTAAGCAAATTCACCGAAGCGAAAAATCCCTATCCAGGTTCATATGGAGATTTCCAGGAACAAATGAAAACGTGAGTACAGGTTCAACATGTAAGAGTATCACCGGGATAAATCTCATGAGAAAGGGCATTAATGGACAGGTTTATGATGTCTTTGAATACAAGAAATTACTGTACCTAGCACGAGCGGTCCAGGTAAATTGCAGGGACAGCAGGGAATTCACCTAACAGGCCAGGGGTCCAGTGGAAACAGCCTCGCCTCATTTGCGGGTAAATGGTATCCAGATGGTCTTCCGGGAAGCAATCTGGTAATCCTTTCCATTGACAGTGCAGAGTTCACTGGTTGTAATTTGAGGCCAGGCCAGAGCAATCTCCAGAAGTTTGCTTGGTGGGGTGGGGAAGTTAATGAGAATCCCCTACTCTCTAGAGAAGAATAGGCAAAAGCAGACACTTCAGCTTTACCAAACGTGGGTTGCGTTTATGTCCTACCTACTCGGTATAGGCATTGCACCCTTTGTCTCTTGCAGGATGATGTCATCCCATTCCAGATGTGAGACAGTTCAGTTGAATTAAGGTTGTCATCCCGACTGCGGCTCAAGGGCCCCAGCAAACCGTTTCCGTGGTTGGATGCCAAGTCGGAGGTCCCAACCTGATCCGATTTGTCCAGCCTAGCCGCAATACACAGCTACGCAAAGAAGACTACTACGTAGGTAGCGTTTGCTCGGTCCACAACATCGGGCCGCAGTCTCGGAAATCCCCCTTTCGCTAACAATCACGTGTAGCTTTACCGGCGCATTCCGCCCTGAATATTTTGCCTGTGGATTTAGTGCTGCCAACCCAAGGTGTTGCAGGGCTTGCAGCTCGCATCCAGTCTTTTCCAACTCTTTTCTGGTCAAACTACATCTAGACCTGACATCCATACCGCTTCTCAGGCGCGTTCAAAAACACTTTGAGTTCAGGCGCTAGTGGCTGCAAGTCGTCGCCAGATCCCTACCCCACTAACTATTTTGTTACCCCTGTCCTTGCCCCAATGTTCATCACTATAATCGGTTCACAGCGCCATCGAGGGTAGTCTGTTCAGTCTACCTCGATCGATTACAAGCCATGGACATAACGACGGCGATGACCCCAGAAAACCTCCGACAATCCTATGTAAAAAACAGCATCGAGCGTTCCAACTTCCACTCAGTCGACGAACGCCAATACCATGAGGTTGTTCTACAAATTCCACCTAGCCAAACGGAGGAAGACGTGGAAAAAGAGCTTATCAGTATAGCCCAAGAGATTGGCTTAGAGACCTCTAATGCTATACACCCACAGTTCGATATATCTCGATTTGGGGACCGTTTTCCAAATCCGCCGTCTTCTCGCTTTGACTTCGACATTTCCCCTCTTACTTCGGCGAGTTCTCGTTATGCAAACAACAACACTGCGTCTTCTCCGCCAACTATATCCTCAAGCAATGAAATCGCCAACAGTATGTATTCTTCTACCTCCATTTCTACGCGCCCAACATCGCACGGCTCCGGCGTAGAGCCATACAATCCGCCAGTACCGCCACGACCACGACACTCTCACCGGTCAAGTTTATCATCGTCGACAAATTGGCCGGGCAGTCGTGAGAGAAGAGTTAGATTTAGTAATTTCAAACTGTCGTTTGGAAAATTTCCGAACTTTAGAAGGCGTTCCGCTGTAGCCGTCCAATCACGTACTTCTCCTGTTTGTTCCGAAACTAGATCAATCACGCCAGGTCCCGACAACCTGCAATGCCAGGGCTCACAGTCCAAACTTGGAAACCTAACCCAGCTGTTGGATAATAACCCTTCGATAAATGATAGTAATGATAATGATAATGGTGCTATAACGCAGAGCTTTGATTGCCCGCAATTACAAGAATTGCGCAGTGCTCAGGAAGCTCAGCGAGATAGACATTTGGCGTGCAAAGAAGAAACATTCGAATCTCTTTATCTCAGGCATGAAGAGTCGAAATCTTTGAAGAGAAGAGAACATGAGAAAATTGAACGCGACATAGATGATCAGGTTCGTGTGCATTCTGGTTGTTTAGTTGCTTATTATATCGTATTAACTTCACTTCTAGAATCTGCAAGAAGCAAATCGCCTTGAGGAGCTCCAACTTAACGCTGAACTCGACCTAGTTGAAGAGCTACGACGAGAAAGACAGACGCTAGAAATGCGCATCCGCCATATGGAAGGTTACTTGAATACCACTCTGCAACATTCCGAATCCTGGCTTCTGGATAATGACATTGAAGACCCCTCTCTTATCCAACAACGCCACCGCCAAGTCACTCAGAAAAATAGGGACCATCTACGCGAAAAACACCGTGAACGGGAGCGAATGGATACTCTCCATATGTCAAAGATCAAAGTGCTTCGAGATACCCAGGAACGGAAATACCTAGAAACAATATCTAAGCAGGAGAAGAGAGCTAGCAAAGTGGCGGATGCGAATGAAAACGCATTCCAGAACCTTGTGAGCCGTTGTGACGACGAGACCGCAGCTGCCAATATGTGGTTCCTCAATCGAGAACAACACCTGAGAGCGAGATGGATGCTGGAAGAAGCAATTATTAGAAAGAGATTGGAAATCGACACGTGTACCTCTTATGTTCCCCTGCCCGTGATTTCATTTTCGGAGGATTATGAGAACAATATTTAATTAGGTTTGACTCCCAAAACAAGATATATCCCATGTATCAACTTTGATGGTTGTTCTACCCTTTACTGTCGATCCCCAGCACACTCCGGCACCTCGACACCCACGGCTACAAATAGCATGTGGTCCCATTTCATGAGGACTGGGTCACATACACCCTTCTCTACATAGCCACTCCTTACGGACTCTGCATATAAGCTCTTCTCCTTTCTACCTCCCGTCGTCCTCTCTACCCTCTCCTCCTCATCTCCCGTTTAACGACATGATGCCAGTTTGATACCCCTCTTTTTCTGCTAGATGGTTACGATTCAGCTTTTTTTCTTACCTTTTTTCTTGCACAAAGCGCCTACCGGGGAAATTTTCCTTTATCTTTTTAATAGCATGGTTGAGGCTATTGCATGGCATTATTATGCTTTCTAACATGCAGTATTTGTTTTGTATAGAGGAGAGGCGTCAAGAAAGCGGAATAAATAGAACTGGATTTGAGCGAACAGTTTTCGCCAAAAATATTTAATACAATATCTGATATAGCGCTACATATCAAGATACGCATTAAAAGCTAGCTCGGATAGAAACCCCTCTATTCCACCCTGTTTTGTACAGTTGATTCGATAAGCTCTTGAAAGGACCTCCACCAAACCTCAATTCATTTATGCCTAATTCTTTTCAGCAATTAAAGTACGCTGATCCAATCATCTCGTTAGCGAAATCAAGTCCATCATTAATATATCCATATCTCGGACGATCGCATACAGACGCTCTTAATGGCGCCATTCAGTGCTATGAAGCAAGCACAAATAATTATTCTTCCTCTTCTTATTATTCTTCTTCTTGTTATTGTTGTGCTGCTTCATCTCCATTCTCACCCCTCCCCCCGGGTCCCCTTATTCACAATAGGTCCTGCCTATCATGCGTGCCCTACGGGCCCTGCCGTCCGCCCGCCCTCCTCTCCTGCGTCATAGCTATAACAGAAAAATGAACATCACAAAATAGCCTCCAAATATTGAAACAGAGCGTGATTGATATGAATTCAAGTAAAGAAGATAGATGAGAAAGTGAAAAAAGGATACACAATATTTAAAAATTTAAATCAAAAAACACAGCATATCACTCACATTGAACTTGATGATGTAGGACCTCATTCTTTGCTCTTCAGCTGGTGACCAACGTCTTCTCCTCTCTCAACTTTCTCATAGTCTGATTCAACCTCCATTGAATCCAGATGCAGGGGTCTCTATGGGATTTGACTATTTGCCTTCTATTAACCAAAGACTCATCTCTTGCTTCTTTTGAAGTTGACCTCTGCAGGGGATAAAAACAACTCTATCAAGAAGAGTGTAAGGAAAGAAAAATGGTAAGAGTAGCATCTACCACCAAATTTTCAAAAACTCACTGCCCCATCCGCCTCTCAATCAGAATCTGGACGGTGTCCGCAAGAAGCTCAATGTTTTTGTGGGTCCTCGCTCTGTTGAATAGAGCAGAAATTGACACACTGTCTGGCATTTGCCATCACAGAGCGACTGCCAGCAGCTTCGGTCTTGGATGGAGGTTGGGATTTATCAGGGTTGCCAATGGTGTCATCTGGGAAATAAGCTACATCTTTTACTGAAGCTCGGTATATCCGAGGTTCACGGGATAAGAGAGTGAAGAAATGAAGAAACGAAGGAAGGAAAGAAGAAGTTCGGGATGCTCTTGTGCCGGCTCCTCCAGGAAGCTCAGGAATGGGTAAGTAGCTAGTAAACATGTAGGTTTGCTTTTATGAGCATTTGCGATGAGGATAACAATGGAAGGAGAAGGAAGAAGGGAGAAGAAAGAGAAGAGGACAATAAATATATAAAACAGCCATTCTCCCCTCCCCTATATGTGCTGAAGGGACATACCTATTACTCATTCGATAAATAAAATTCTTTAATTAAAGAGAAAATGATATATAACACCATTTATTCAAATTATTATTGCATTCAATTCATAGTACAGGACTACTAATATTCACAGAAAATATTCAGCCATTCTTCAACAGACAACTTTTTGCGAATTAAAGCGACTGTTTATTGCAAATCACAACACCTATTCTATTGAAAACATATCCTTTTTCAAAAGCCCTCAAAGAAAAAATATGGGTTCTTGCTTTCAATGTCTCTTGATTGAGGGGGGACACCTGGCCAGGAAAACAAAATTAAAGTTTGGTAGCTCGACTCGTGGCTGCAGGGGTTTATTTAAGCTTAAATTCAACAACCCCGCTAGCGCACTATCACCCGCGTAACCGAAATATGTACGACACGTCTACCAGGGCTATTCTATTGTTTAGATTCCGTGGTACCGTTTGGCGGTTGGGGGAAATTTCTGAGATCGCACCAGTAACGCTAAATCATCGCCAAGCTGAAGTCTTCGGGATATAATGTTCAATCGTACAACATTATGGAGAGGTGAGACCTAGGGTACGTTGACATGCAAATATAGAAACAAACTCTGGACACACAACGAGCACTTGCGTTATGGGAGGGTGTTTGATGGCAACATTTCGCAGAGTAATCGAGTTATGAGCTACAATATGAAAATGGCACAATAAAGGGAAAACAGTTTCTCAGGATTTCTACTTCTTGTATTATAATGCTTTAATTTTCTCTACCTCCTATTGTCATTATGCAGGCCTCCCGCAGCCTTTTAACGCCATTTATTGGCACTTAGGAAGTTTCGACACCTCGCTGCCCAATTTGCCCTCCTCGGCCCGGTTTTGATGTGGCACTTCGTCGCATAGCCTCAGCGAATTTTTCGACGCTCAGGAGATAGTGAAGAAGTCGCTGTGTCTATATTCCCTTTTGATCTCCTACATATAGTTCACTCCCCCGTCAAAGCAAAAATCAAGTGATGAAGACCGCAGGCAAAGTAAGAGCAACCGGTTGGTCAAAAGACGCATGTGCATAATATTGTTTGGTGAGAGAAAAGCAGGACATTTTCGTTGTATTTTCAATGTCAGCTTCCGATTCTTGCCATTGACGTTGAAAAGGATCTAGCAGCCTCTGGGGATGTATCGCCAGCAGCGAAGGGAAACCGTTGATAAATTGTACTAACGTAGTTTCCCGCCTGAGTTCAAAGTCATCCAACTCCCATTTTTTTTAATATTGAACTCTTGATTAACTTATTTCACAATCGTACATTCTCGCATATGGGAAATGTGTGAGGCGACCAAACAGCCAAAGTTCAAACAAATCCGGGATATGGAACCACTAGTTTGGGCTCTATCCCATCCACATCTGCCAGTGACAGGATTGACATCCACTCATCGAGACAAAGCGGGAAAGGGCATCTAGCCCCAAGCTTTAGATGGTTTTTGTGGGCGTTTGGAGTAAAGCAGAGTTGCAGTTGCTCAGAAGTAGATACGCAGAGCATACATAAAAATGATGCCACCTCACGCTGAGCCCGCATTGCGACTAAATATGCTTAAAGAACGAGTCGTGATTGCCGTGGTGTGTGCGCGCGCACTTCGTAGCAGACATCATGGAATGGGTTGTCGCTGCAGATAGAACCTGGGAAACGGGAGTGAAATACCAGCAGAAACCACGGAGGTCAATCAATGGGCGTAGGCTGCATTGTATGACGAGTTGGACATCTGTGACAATGGCACAACGCTAAGTTTTCAGTTATTCCGAATTATCTGCGATGTACGACCAACTTATCCTGGTTCCAAGGCGCCGCGCAACCTTTCAATAGCACTTTCGATCCGCCCGCCTCCCCCTGTCAGCAAGTTTTCGGTCGCTTTATCTCTTCCCCCATCGCCAATAATAATAGCGCGCTCGACAAATCCTTTATTAGAGAGCTTTATCCGGCCTACACGGCCATCCCGCCATTCAAAACGAATGTATCTCGTCTCGACGGCAGTTGCTGCAACCGATACAATCCCCAAACCATTCTCAGGAAGTCGATCCTCATGAAGGTTGTGTTGTAAAGACTGCACCCCATCCTTTTCGCTCTCGTCCGAGACTCCAAGTTCCTCTTGCAACCATCTTAGGGCATCACAACGCAAATGCCACGCGACGAGTTCTCGCCTCAATTCCCGCACGAGGCTGCGCAAGTCCTGCTTTGGAATCTCCCCAGGTTTCAGAATCGTGGAATCCGCTCCATCTGCGCCGCGGGGCACGGAAAGGTATCTCTGCTCCAGTTGATTCAACGGTATGAATATAGGAATGGTATGGCGATGTACTTGGAGAAACTTCTTTACTGGCCCACCGACGCGTTTTAACAGCAAATAGTATGGTTTGACAAATGTTCCATGGCGCGTGCAGATGTCAATTCGGATACCTAGTAAGTTGGGCGACTTCGCGTGGGGTGAAGGGTCCTTGAAGGGAAAGGATGTGGCAGAGAATGTAATGCGATGGTGGTTAGTCTGGGCGCGTTTTCCGCTGCTCAGGATGACGGGTTCGATATCCTTTTCCAATCCGGACGGGACATGTTGACGTAGCACATCTTGCACGGCATTTGCAGACAGGAGGCTTGATGAAAGGAATTTTCTGCGATTGGTGAGGTTGTGGACTATGAATGGTGTCAGTAAACAATCACCGAATCGAACGGGAGGAGGACTGACTCTGGGCACGTAGTGCGGCGATCTCATCATCAAGGCCACTTGACACGTCGTCTATGTCAGGTGCAGTTGTCGCCGATACATCTGCAGACATGGCGACAGCATATACTACAAAGATGCGGGACTAGACCGTCATGAGAAATGCCGTGTCCAGCCTTTTTGTCAATGATATAGTCCGATGTTTTGATCCAGTTTCTTTGTTGGTGATGGTTGATGCCAAGACTTTAAAGCATTACCAAGTCGTATTTTATGAGAGTACAGATTATGAGCAAAGGAATTTTTATGTAATGTATCGTTAATACATGCGGTATACGTACGCTACACTGTGAATTTATGCCACCCTCCTAGCATTTCCGCCGTATTATATCGATACTGTATCGTACTTCACATCTGCCCCTATCTTGAATCTTTCCTCGTACCCCCACAACCCGCCTGTCCTCATCCTCCGCCAATAGAGACATCACAAAATGCTCATTCAGCACTCTGCAACTGGCCTAAACGAGGCGCAGGCCAAGTCAACCAAATGTCAGGCCAATCGCAGCCAGTACCAATTTCAATTGTACTAACAACTTCGTGTTTTTGGGTCGTTTCAAGTGGTTTGCGCAGCACCATGGGCAGCAATGTGCAAGTGCATTAACAAAACTTGGAAGTTAGTGAACAAGTTGGCCATCTCTGGCGGAGACGAGCAACATGGCTAGGTATATATATTCGTATATAAAACCGAGGCCATCGTCCTACCTGCTCTATACATGATGTAGAATCAAGGAAGCCCTTTCCAACCCATTCTACACACGCTATCAGGAAACATGGCGATTCTTCCTTCGCTGCTATTGACGACCGCAGCAGCCCTCTGCGCGCTGACCCCAGCGCTCGCAGAATTCAAAAACATCACCGTGGATGACTACCAACTCAAGGGAACCGGTTACTCTGACATTATCGCCGACCTAGACAAGGTCCTGCCCATTAAATCGGTCAAACAAGTTCTTGCAAAGACCAATCACAAAAACCCAGACTCTTCTCCAGACGTCAAAAACAGTGTGAAAGCTTTTACCTGGGAGGACGTCGATGGGTACGATGATGTCAATACAAGGAAGTGGTATCCTCAAGGCATAACCACAACTACAGACGCAACCGATACAGGTGACTATGAAGGCGACGTCGCCACTTTGATCTCCTGGCACTCGGATAAGTATAACGATGGGAAACGCGGTGCGCGCATCTCCTTCATCAACATGAATAAAGGGGCTGAGAGGGCCTACCGCAATGTCCTCCTTGTTAAGCCAACTGAGGGTGGGTCGAAGCCGGATTTCGAAGCCCTGACTGGTCTACATGCTGGTGGGATTGCCTGGTACGGAGATTTTCTCTACGTGGTAGCAACCACGGGGGGACTCTTAGTCTTTGATATGAGGCACATCTACGAAGTCAGCAGGGGAGGTGGCATTGGCCGTGTTGGAAATGGATATCAAGCGCACAACTACAGGTAGGCAAAATCCTTCTGACAGTAGTCGACGCTTGTCTAACATTTTCACTTCAGGTATGTCCTACCGCAAGTGCGAGCCTACAAATGGCAACCGAAAGAGGGGGTCAAAAATTTGCATTTCTCCTTCGTTAGCCTCGACAAGACTAGCAATCCCGCAAGGTACGTACATGTTCATGTTGAAATAAATACTCGTATAGTGTCGAAATGAATATCTAACGCACACCCAAGCCTCGTTACTGGCGAATGGTTCCCGAGCAGCCCCGGCCGCGTCACCCACTGGGATCTCGACGAAAGCAGTCACCTCCTTAGAGTCGACGGCGACGACATCGCAACCGCGTCTCGGGCTGTCCAGCATTCCCTCACCAATATCCAAGGCAGCATCACGATCAACAACAAGTACTTCCTGACCCAGAGCTCTGGCAGCTTGTGGACTTTTACTTGGGAGAATGGACAGAGAGAGCATAAAGACGTTTTCTCTGGCGTACCAGAGGACTTGTCTTATCAAAAAGGGTATGGGCTGTGGTCGCAGATGGAGCTACCGGGAAATAGGCATGTTGTTGCTCTTGATCTTGAGAAGTTCTAGTACATGTTGAACTTAATTGATCCACGTTAATATGGTGTCCATAATCACTTCGTTTCACTATTAGCCATAGACGCTCATCGAGCAGGTTATCTAAATATGCTACTCTACCACCGCTAGATCTCTATTATATCGAGATCTCTACCCTTCATCACAGACTTTATATATCTTGAATTTACCGGTTGGAAAATATAGTTTTGAAGGGCTTCTAATAATCCTAGAGGAAAAGCCAACTCATTCAGTTTAATTTCCAACTTCATAATATGTCAACACTTTTCATTTCATGCAAACCGCACGACTCTCGCAGTTGCTATTATCATTTAGAGGATTTCATCCTCATGATAAACAGCAACCCAAACAAAATGGAGTTGCGATTCGCTGATTTATACTGAGGGTGTGACCTACGATGGTGACATCTCTAAATTAGGGGCGAACTTCGTATTCAACACAAAGTTAACTCCACAAAAATGAAAATTCAACACTTGGAAGTGCCATAAGAAAATTGCTCATGGCGATTTTTAAGTACAGGCGCTGTGTCTCAGGGCCTTTCTTGGGCGGACGAGCCTTGCTTATCACATCAATTCCTTGAGATACGTTTTGGGGTTACATATAGTAAGTCGTCAATTCACACCTTTTTCTCTATAATGCGGCAAACGAGCTTTAATAAATCAGCAAGAGAAATCATGCTAATACACCACTGAAACTAAGGTAAGGAAATTATATCCACAGTCAAAAATGCGGAGTGCAACAACATTGAATCAACACCATTGCACTGAGGTGTTTAATGACCGAGGGCGCTTTATTCAGAACACTCCCTATGCGTTAGACCTTTCCGTAGCGAACAGAAGAAGATCATTACCCCCAATGGTAATTTCCTGTGCGACCTCGAAACCGGTCTTCTTCAGCACTCTAACACTTGCATGATTCCGCACCTGACAAACGGCATAAATTTTATCCACATCTTCACGGTCACCACTATCACCACTACTCCTCTCAGTTACACTTCGCCTCGGAAGACCCCACCAGATCTTCAACATCATTTGCAATGCCTCAGTCGCATATCCTTTCCCCCACGATTCGGGGAGAAGCGAGTACCCGATCTCAGGACAGGGGACTATCATGTTGGCGCTCACGTAGCCGATGAGTTGCTCCTGGTTTTCAGGAATCGACTTGTCTAAGATCGCAAAGTTGAAAGAGCGGCCAATGATATCTGGTGGGCCTTGATTGAAGACCTTGAATGACATCCATTCGCGCGTTTCCTCGATCGATTTGAATGGTTCTTTGGGGTAGCTGTTGATTTTACGAGTTAGCGATCGCAAAGGGACAGTTGTATCAGTTTACACTGAATAATCCAGAGAGGAATCATTGCTCACTTGTAAGCTGCCACTTCTGGTCGCGAGCGAATCGCAAATAGCGCCGCAGCGTCAGAGTCGACGATAGGACGAAGAAGTAGCCGACTGCTCTCTATTGAAGGAATGGTGGTTGGAAACGTCACATAGACGGGTTCTTTAGGTAGTAGATCCATGTTGTAGGCCTGAAATTCTTTCTTATGGACTAAAGGGATAAAAATGAAAACCTTTCTTGCTATTGCTGTTGCTGTTGCTAGATCTAAGGTTGTAGTAGCGAACTGGGACTCCTGGCCAAATATATACAGCTTAAATTCAGTTGCTCATTGTTTAAATCGCCTCTGATGTCGTAGGGTGTGGTCGCCGGCGACATTAGTTTGATGTAACAAAAGATGTTGGTGTAGGGACGCATACGTCGTCTTCCCGATTCTAAAAATACTTCATACCAATGAAGCCAAATAGTAACTATCTGGGTGGATCTTTTGATCGCTAGGGGTTCGTTCTTAGTTGAATCAACACATCAAATGGCTATGCTAGCGTATATCAGCCTCGTCTCATTCTCGGAGATCGGCCCTTCCGGGTACTGCTGTGGAGATCCTTTAACCTTCTAGCCTAGAGCCAGTACGTAAAAGCGCGGCGTGTACTCTGTACATGTACAGCACCTCGTAAGGATGCTCCGTACAGTTGATTGGAATAGTGGCGTTGATATAAGAAAGCGGTCCGCTCAGGAACGCAGTCATCCGGCTTGAAATATCGGTTCCGGGGATCTAGTTTGATCATAATTCACTGTTCAGAAGAGTGATTGAAGTTCCACCTTTTGAAGCAGCTTTTTGTTTCCTTGAACACTTCTACAGATTGTCCCACCAAGAACATAAAATCATCTATGTAAAAGGGTTAATTTAATATCGGCCAGCGCGTCGTGCTTGATAAATTGTGCCAGCAGATACCAGCGTGCGGTTAACAGCTGAGCAGGGAAGCAGCTGGACCTGATAATATTGATTCATCTGCATATGCAAGAGACATGTTTCGGGATAAGACCATCAATTCACAAGAAATTGCTGGTAGCTGCATATCTTCATCTCTTCATAATCTCTGGATATTGAAATCTCTGCCCCTCGGCTCTTACATAACTAAGCTTCCAGCCTTGGAAGCTAAGCGCTTAGTCAGCCGGCGCATCCACCCGTGGACCCGTCCTCTATCTGATCTGTCCTATCGAATCCCGCCAAACAAATTTTAGTTTGATCCGCAAACTAGCCACTAGCCAACGGGCGAAACAATTAACCGGCAGAGGCCAGCTCGCCTTAATAATTCCGCCGCATATCCATTCGTATCTATGGATGCCGCCTCTCTTCGGTGCCCGTACTTCCGCCGCATCCTTCCATCACGCGCAACAATCCGACTTTCGCTTCTTCTGGCTTGCCTCTCTATGTTTCTCACTCTCGCCGAACCACTGATTCCGACCAGCGCCAGGACATCCAACTCCAACCCCTAGCCTCCGCCCAATTTCAGGGTCACAAAGCCAACAGCACTCCCATCGCTGGTCGCAGCAAAGTTTCCTTGGCAGGATTAAAGGAAATTTCGGAAAATCCTAAACACAAAGAAGATTAGGAAGCGGAATACGACGAGGAGGATAGTGGAAATATCACAGTCGTTTCTGAATTCCCGTCCAGTGAAGACATTGACGAACCCCACGGCTTGTTTCTACCTCGCGGTCGATCAACCAAACCAAAGAACCTTCAGATGAAGCGCTCTAAAAAGACCGGGTCACTCAAACGTCGTTCCTCCAGCAGGCCAGGCCTGTCCGTCGCGACTGGCGGCGAAAACGGCCACGCCAATAGTGACATGAGTTCCACTATCGAAATGCGGAGGAAGGACAATTCCCTCGACTCGGCTCCTTCAGCTACCCAGACTGTCCGGCTGATGAACAGATCAAACTTCACGCTCGACGATGAACCTCCCACGCCACAAACACCAAGCATGACGACTACAAACTTTCGGGATCTACCCATATACGACCAGCGGAATTTTGTACTATTATGTCTTCTCTACTTTTTACAAGGTGTGCCGATGGGTCTGGCCGGCGGATCGGTACCCTTCCTTCTTAAGCCTTACCTCTCCTACGGCCAAATCGGCATTTTCTCCCTTGCGTCTTACCCTTATTCCTTGAAGCTGCTTTGGAGTCCCATTGTGGATGCCGTTTGGAGTCGAAGATTTGGACGGAGGAAAAGTTGGATCACACCCATCCAGATGGTATCCGGGATTTCCATGTTATATCTGGGAGGGAGCATTGATAAAATGATGGTGGCAGCTGGTGCAGATGGAGGTGCGGGTGTTTGGAACTTTACCGGCTGGTGGTTCCTCTTGGTATTTCTCTGCGCCACGCAGGATATTGCTGTTGATGGCTGGGCGATTTCCCTCCTGTCGCCTGAGAATATCTCATACGCTTCCACGGCCCAGACCGTCGGCCTCACCGCAGGACAGTTTCTTTCATACACTGTCTTTTTGGCCTTGAACTCGAAAGATTTTGCCAACAAATGGTTCCGCACCCAGGCCGAAAGTACCGGCCTTATAACTTTGGGAGGCTACCTTACATTCTGGGGATGGTTCTATATCGTTGTGACGTTGGTTCTAGCTGTCCGGAAGAAGGAGGAGAAATCCAATGATCGAGATGGTATCCTTGCAGTCTACAAAAGCATGTGGGGCGTATTGAAGCTGAAGAACATTCACACCATAATCATCGTCCACCTCATCGCCAAAATCGGCTTCCAGGCCAACGATGCTGTCACCAGTCTAAAACTAATTGACCAGGGCTTTGGCCAAGAGAACATGGCACTAGTCGTTCTAATTGATTTCCCCTTCGAGATCGGGCTGGGATACTATGCCGGAAAATGGTCGAACAAGTATACGCCAATGAGACTTTGGTGCTGGGCATTTGTCGCCCGACTGCTCGCCGCGCTTCTTGCGCAGGCAGTTGTCATGGTTTTCCCAAATGGTGGCGGGCCAATTCCAACCTGGTATCTCCTAGCAGTTATTGGCGAACATGTCTTCTCCACTTTCATGATGACCGTTATGTTCGTGGCTGTTTCTGCCTTCCACGCACGCATCGCCGACCCTGCCATCGGCGGGACATACATGACCCTACTCGCAACGTGAGTCTCGCTCATATTTGTCACCCTTCTAATCCCCATTCATACCTTTAAAAAGGGTTATATTCTAAAGCTAATATCTATCACAGTGTCTCCAACCTTGGCGGAACATTTCCCAAATTCTTCATCCTCAAGCTCGTCGATCTCTTCACGAGCGCCACCTGCATTCCACCAGCAGAAACACCCGCAGGCGTAAAAGATCCTATCACGGCGCGATTTTCCTGCGCGCTCGAAGCGGACAAGCATCGCTGTGAGGCTGGCAAGGGTGTCTGTCACGTGTATCGCGACGGATACTATACCACCAACATTATATGTGTAATTATTGGCGCGGTTACGTTTTTCTTGTATATCAGACCGGCTGTTCTCAAAGTGCAACAGCTACCATTGCGCGCATGGCGACTTAACGGCAATAATAGACAGGCGTAGATTTTGCGCTGCTTTCTCTTTCTCTTTCTTTTCATCTCCTTTTACTTTTACGAAAAGATAGAAGACTTTTTATACTCGTAATTGGTTGATGGATTGTTTGGCTATAACGCCTTTTCTTCGTGTTCTAAAAAATATGGTGTTTTTATTTAGGAGGCCTCCTTTGCTCTTTGCTCATTTTTGCTGTCCTGTCTTTGCATTTCCAGATGCCACATATAAACAATGTATATTCCCTAGGTAGTTTCGTCTGTACTGTACAATATTATCGATGTGGGCTTGAGCTGTTCGATTAAAAGAGGATTCAGTTCGCTTTCTTTACTTTTCTTTTTCTTCTTTGACTACTCAACTTGTTTCCACATCCTGCCAACCAGCCCAATGGTTCGGCCATAGCAAGGCTTGTCAATCGGAGCCTAGGGGTCAAGATCTGAGAAGCATACCAGACAGACACATGAAAACGAATAGGGAGGTTGTGCCATTCGTAACGAGCAGCAGTCAGGCACTCTATAAAATCTGCAGCAATCATCCCAACAACCGTGATTCAGCCCTTCTATTCCTTTTGCCATGAGTAACTAATGGCCGAAATAAAATGATAGCATCGACTCTGCCGCTAATTCCGCTCAACTTACGAGTCTAAGCCTTAAGTCCCCAAATAAGTTACCTCCCCACATCTCCAAACTAAGCTCATCATGCTCCCAGCATCAACAGATATGAGGTGGCATCCTTGCACATGTCGAATCGGTTATTAGTTGGCGCCTTGACGGGCCGCTAGGATCATAATTCACGGTTTATAATGACTCCATAACGAGCTGGCTCATTGATATCAGCGATCTAAAATGTTCAATGGAGCGCGGAATTAAAATCTAACGGGTTGGTTTCTTTATCCGTCGCCGCATATATCAAATTCGATAGCATATCCAATATTTGCATTCCCCGATCCTCATTTTTATCAAATTTTCCTTAATCTAAAATCCGAATCATAAGCTACATATTTATCTTTCACAACAGTAAGCTGCGTTCCTCCAAATCCATTGCAAGTGGGAAACAGATAAATGAAGCAAGTCAACAGAATCGGTATCCCGGTTCCTCAACGTCTCGCTATCTCTCTGATCCTCTCACAGAGCAGGGAAATATCCAAATTCCTGGCCCGCGCTCCCCAATATCCAAGGGTGATTCTTCTCACCCCCCAAGTCGGAAACGCCAGCGCGCCATTCTGTACGACTACCTTCCTATACAGCACATGTAGCAATGATCGCGCTGTAGTACGACCATATATTATTTTAGTAGAAGTTCTGAAAAGGAATTGCGTTTTCTTCCCTTATCCATCCACTTAGGTATAGTATACACTTACCTGGTTGTGCATCGAAATCTAAACGCGTGAAGTGACGTTGTCAGCTTTGTACTTGTGGCCAAAGTCTTGCAAAATGACAGGGGGGTGAAACAGGAAAGGCAAAAAGGAGAGGGTATGATCTGGGGCAGAAATCTCACCCATTGCGGAGGACAATTGTAGCTCTCATTTACTATACAAAAATCCTTGATGCATTCGATTCGCTGGATATCTGGGAGGGGGATTGCAATGGCCACGGATACAGTTGTGGCAAGCACAGCAAGAAGCATTACCTTTAGATGCATGGTTTTCGAAAAGAACAGGAGATAGATATCTTCGATTGGCGCGGTGAGATGAGTGAAACGATGATTTAATCTCGTTCACGCTATGATTCTCTATAGCGGAATTAGCTGCGGTTTACATGTATGAAACATCGGGTGTCGATTGGTTCTTTGAAGCAGTTTTGGGGCGAGAGATGTATCTTATCAACTTCACATACCAATTGGATTCGGGATAAAGAGGTAAGTAATGGCACCAACTCTTCCACAATATATCATGAGATTCTATTAAATACAAAAGTTAACGAGTAGAAAGCTGGAGAAGAAAGTGAAAAATGGCGGTATACTGAGCAGTATTTATGCAGCTTTCAAATGTCTGCATCAAAAAGAATGGGAGTTCTTCCAGCCACCATTTCAAATAATATCCGAGTAACTGAGCTACTCCGTACAGATTAGAAGCATGTAGTAGAATTCTGCTGCCTAGCAAATAAACTCGTTTGCCAGGGACTCTGTATGTACCGACCCGGCCAGTTAGAACAAAGAGCCTAGTTAAATCAAATGCGAATGCGACTAGCACTCGCAGCAATAGATTTTTGTATTTGCTGGCTCCGAAAACCAACAAACAATTGCCCTACTAATGTATGGGTATTCTCTAGCTTGGTCTTTGGTCCATTCTTCTCGGCAGATTATTCTGTTCGACCACAAAGAAAACATTTGTGTCCAGCAGCAGCAGCAGCAGCAGCAGCAGCAAGGGAATGAACCCCACAAATTCTGAGTGGATTCATATATATCCATCTAAGGACCGAAGCATTTGGTTGGAAGTGGGCTCCTAATAATAACAGGGACTTCTTGTCATGTGTCCTGATATTATTGCCAAGATGGATTGCGATATCAAGGGACATACCGCCGGATGCTCCTTACATCAAGGCGTCTCTAGCCGGAATGCGACATTCCGTTGAAGCAGAGAAATATCCATGGATGGCTCCGTGTCTCTGGTTAAACAAACATGTTGGCTACCCGCGGTAACAAATTGGTTCATCGAGAATAATAAATACGTCCTTTCGCGGATAAAGTGAAGTCAAAGAATATAGACTACATATCGGATGCCCAGATATATTATAACATGATGGCATGACAAAGAAAGGAGGTTGTGATCGTTTCATATTTTAAAAGTCTTCGCTTACCCGACTATTCGACATGCAGCAAGAAATATAAAAATATAAGAATATAAAATAACAAAAACCATGGGGTACAATCGAAGAATGGCCACGTACCTGAAGAACCCTCGAGCTACTCACACATATATCATCTCACACCGTCTTCTTCTCTTTTCTTCGGAGTGTGAGAAACGCGAGAGCCAAGTCCGGTTCCCTGCTGACCTACCTGCCTACTACCTACGTGCCTATGTACCAAAGATAGGCCTCTAGCGTAATAACAGTTCGAAATGGGGCATAAGCAATAACAAAAACGCAGAAAGACAGAAATGCGAGAAAGGAAAACGAACCAAACCCCCACTCCATCACCACACTAGTACTCGTCATATGGCGTCGAAATCATCCACAACGCGGCCAAATCCCGGCAGCACCGAATCGTCCGTGACTCCACTTCCTTGGGATTCAAAACCGGGGCGGCACAAAGTAGTGAATGGGTTCGGAGCCTTCCGTTCGAAAAACAGCTTAAGCTCATCGCGGAGGATCACAATTTGGGAAGATGAATATTCCAGTCGTAAGGAAACGGTCAATGTCGGCAATGGGAGGTTGGGATCCGAGCCCCATCCGACTATGTCGCGCAGATAATAAAGTACTTCTTCCCACTTGGTGCTGAAGAACATGACCATGTGGAACTCCAATGAGGTAATTGTGGCGGGTAAAGCGGAAAGAAAGAGGATGAAGTCGTCGAGTGTGAGGACGAAGCAGCGGAGTGAAAATGTGCGTAATACTCGCCACCGTTCCATAGGCAAAATGTCCAAGAGGGGCACTGGACTGTGTAGTAAACGGGAGCGACACGGTTCGACAGTAGTGTTCAATGCAAAGTGTTCGAGCGCCTGGGCGCAGGAAAGGGTCATTCGAAGAATGCTTTTTGGAATATCGTTCCAAGGCCAGGTTGGGTGTAGTCGTACGTAGCCATCCAATGTGTATTCCAAAGAAGTTAGATTGTTTCTCATGATCAAAAATATAAAATCTTCTTTTGACGAGTTGAATATATTCAAGTCATTAATTAGGTCAACACCACGACAAGAAGGCTCCATGATAAATTCAGATACAGTACGCGACGACCTAGATAACTCTCGAACGGCGGCATAATAACCCCGTAACGTAGGTCCGGCAATATAGCATACATTACCATTCCCTAGGATAGAGCAAGGCCAGGGTTTTAGCAGCCAGGAAGGCAGCGAGCGCATGAGCGGCGTGCTATATCTACGCCACTCGACGCATTTCTTTAGGCAATTATCGGCGATGGTGACACGACGAAGGCGTGGGAACGCCTGGAGGGCAAATCTAAAAGTTTCCACATCCTCACACGATTCCAGTACTGACTGTTGCTCGTCGTAGAGGCGTAGTAAAAGGTGATGGGCCCTTTCCCATTCGCCCATGTGTCCATATAGCCCGATCAACGCTTTCTGAAGAGAGGCCCGTCTCCTATCGACATACCTGCTTTCGTCAACTTGCTCTAGATGTCCAAAAACTGACTGAACATTGCAGACCCCTGTGTCGTAAAATTGAGCAATCTCAATGTGTGTGGCTTCGTCGAGGTGGAGTCGTCTGTCATCCCAAACAATCTCGGTGATCTGTTGGCTGAAAACGGGATGATTTGCAACTGACCGTAACACTTCAAGGTCTCGTTTGAATGGAGATATGAAGACTCGACTGAGCGTCAGAGGTGTAACGGTGTAGAGAAATCTACAAGTTAGGCGGATATTCTTTACGTCGCTGTTCGGCAAGAAATCGAAGATGCCGTATAGGAGCTCATTCGCGAGGTCTGTCAAGCCAGCCATTATAGGTGAGAGAGCATCTATCCGTGACAGCCTAGCAGCAATCAATCTCAGACGCAGTTTTGATTCAAAAATCCAGATGATAGAAGAGGATAAACTCCCTCAAACCCTCATGGTTGCCTAAACTCGGTGCTAATAGGGCAAAACACGTGATATCCGTTGCCCTAGGTTTAGCTATTTTTAGTCCGTTCGAAAAATACTAAACGCAAAGAGAGGGAGACCAGCGTATATTTTGAGAGTGTTTTCGCTGGGGCAGGCAACCAGTTAATCAGAGAGAACGAGGTAGGTATGTTATATGGTGAAAAAAATATAGACACATCATAAGAATGAAGAATATATTCATGAAACTAGACGGGAGAATATAAAAGGAAGAAAAACCTCAAGGCCACAAGATCAGCCACCTTCCGCCGCGTTCAGTCGTCTCCATGAAAAAAGAAATGGTGGTTGAAAGGAAGAAAGGACATGGTAGAAAGTTAAGTACAAGCTCAAGTACACGTTTGAATAGAAGTGAAGTATGACTGAAAGAGAAAAGAATTGTCCACAAGGAAAACACAGGCTGAGGGAAATAAACCAGGGGAAGTTGAAACAGAGAAGAGATAGAAAACAAAACAAGAAAGATTCATCATATATTACGTCCACCCCGCCCCATTGTGTCAGATCTTCGTTTTATCAACCCATCTCCTCCTGCTTCTTTTAAAATTAATCTCCCATCACATCATCGTCAATTTCATCAGGGGCAGGAGTCAGCTCCAAATCATCATTAGCTCCTCCCGTGTCAGGTCTCTCCTCTTCATCGTCGACCAGCTCTCGAGCCTCTAAGTCATCTTCCTCATCTTCTTCTGCGTTCGCCCCCTCCTCCTCGTCATCATCATCATCATCTTCAACTATCTCCGCCGACTTCATTTTCCCATTATTCTTCTTCGATGGAGCACCCGAAGGTCCAGCCCCGTTAGTTCCTCCTTCTTGAAGTTGTTGTCTCTCTTTGCCCTTAGCCAGACCAACTCTCCTCCCCCCAACCTTCGCAACATCAAGAAATGCTACAACTTCCTTATAATTCTGCCCGAGACGGCCCTTGTTCTGCAAAAGCTTCTGCTTCAACTTCCCACTTTGTCGCCCGGAAGCATCCAGCACACCGCCAACGATAGCAAGAACGATCTTACCAGTGAGTTGGCATAATTTCTGCTCGGCTAACAGTACATTCCGAGTTCGTTGGGCAGCCAATACCTCTCGCATTTCTTCGTCCGCTTCGTCCTCATCGTCTTCATCAGTTGATGGACTACTGTTGATATCCGACGGTGAGTCCATGGGCTCGTCATCATCTGCTACTTCAGCGACCTCTAATTTTCGTCGAGACTTTTTAGCGAATGCCCGCTCAGCTGTGTCGTGCATACGGGAAATTAGAGCTCGAGTTTCTGGGCTTATTTCTTGCACCAGGCTTTGAATTTGGAGAGCAACTTCACCATCCAGTGAAGGAATGAAATTCTTTGCTCCTGTTCCAGAATTGCGAAGCGTTCCAAACACGGTTTGGAGGTCAAGTAGGGTCAGCGTGGCAGAGACTCTAAGTTCATCAAGACCCGAACGTCCTTGCATCATAGAAGTGAGGATCGCGACAAATGCATCTCGACGAGCCGAAAGCGAATCGAAAAAATCGGTATCAAAAGATGGATCCCCCGATGATAGTGCAGTCCTTATGAACCGTACCTTCCACATGAAATAAATAAGAAGGATTTTAAAGCTGTTGGACACAAGTTCGATTTCCAGCCTCTCAACCTCCTCATCGGAATCCTCTGCCCGGAGACCTCGTTTGCTTAAGCTGAGAATAATATCGATAGGGGGTTCCGTTGAAGCTTTCTGCTTTTTAGAGGAAGCACGAGGTTCAGCCTCCAAAATGGAACTGCAGTCGGATACGCTCGCGAGGCTTGAAATTCGCAATATCGTATTGGCCAAAGCGGTAAGAACGCTGACGGAAAGAGAGGGCAATTCGTGCGCGCTTTTGTTTACAGATAGAGTGCGTAAAGCTTCAATCGTATCATCCCAGAGGTCTTGCACTTTGGATTCCATAGCTTCTTTGAGTTCGTCAGAAGTGCGAGCATGTAAGAATGCCACTGTAGCTTCTGCAAGGACAGCCTGGTGCGAATGTGTCAAAAATTGTTTATTGATGTTGCCAATGAGATCTGAATATGCAGCCGCATCCTTCTGAAGATCCTGGATCAAGTTGAGATCGACCAAATGCTCTAGCCTCAGAATAGCAGAAGCAGCCTCAGGCGCCGATCCAAACTTATTCAGCAGTTGGGGGATGATCTGAGATAGACCGTGGGCAATAGATTCTTGTCGCTCCTCCATCCTCTCCACCGACAACTTGGTCTTCCTACCCTTCTTATCTATATCGGATTTGGCGATGTCCATGATATTCAACTTCACGGCGCAGCTTAAAACTTCTAGCAAGACCCCTTCCTGGCCTTCACTGAGTTTGTATAACTGTTTCACTGTGTTGGTAGAATCGTCTTCGCTCGCGGTCTCTGGGATTTGTGAATGGTCATAAAGGAGATACCCAGCCAAATGTTCCCATTGTTGGAGCTCCTCGAAATGTGAATATATAGCTTCCGTCGCGAGCGCGAATCGCGAATCAACGCGACCATTAAAACTTGTTCGTGACATTGAAAGATCCTGGTCAGCTGGACCCTCCGATTCCTGGCCATCGTACACCTGAAGCACGTCCACTAAACATTTGTATTTGATCCAAGAGCGGCGAGGTGTTTCGAAATTGTCTTCGTCATCGTCATCCATAAACGATTCGTTTAGTTCTTCCTCCAAACTCTCCGTAAGAGCGTCATAGACGTCCTGAATATTCTCAACGAAGAATCTTCCAGCAGCCTTACGCACACGAGCCTCACTGTCGAAGACCAGCCGGCCAACGCTGTCGATATCATCCGGTTCAAGCAGTCCAGCCTCTCGAATCAAATCTAACAACTCCACAACGGCAGAGCGGACGCTAGGTTCAGCATCCCTAACAGCCATCTCCACGATCCGCGGGCGAAATCGCTCCGTGAAAGCGCGGAGCCCGGCAATATTATCCTTGTTTTGGTAAAGTCGATGGAGCTGGTTCACCACGACAGATCTGGTATGGGCCACGGTATCTGAAAGGACCCAGCCCAAATATCGCAAGTATTGGCCGTCGAAAAACATTTCCCTATATGTATTTATCCACACCCCAAGTGCGTTGACACACTCTGCCCGAATTTTTGGATCGACGTCTCTGTAGCGATGAACGAATACAGTGTCAAAGGAATCACGAAGGCAGCTGTCAATAATGTGTAGCTTTTTCTCTCCTTCTTGAACCTTGGATTGCATCGCATCTGCTCTGCCTTTATTCACTGACTTTTTCTTCCTCTCCGTATCCAGTTGCTTTCGAGAATTGGATACAGTTAAGGAGACTTCTCTGGCAATATTGCACAGCGTCGTCACGATGGCAAGCGAAATTATCGTCGCGGTATGTCTGAATGGTCGAATAGGGGCGGATGACATTGATGTTACCCAGACTTGGATGTTTTCCACGAGGGCAGAGTCACTGTACAGGACTGATGAGCTGTGGATGGTTCGGATAAGGGAACTGAAAAAACTAGTTAAGATGTACTGGAAGGACTTGAATTTTTTCGCTCTCGAAATGAGGGGGTAGTCGGTAATGCTCTGCGCCTGGTATTCTTCTTGTAGGTCATTCAATCGGTTCGCAACATTATCGACGTCTTCGATATCGTGGTCCTCAACCTTCAAGTCCGTTCCTGTGCATCTCAGGATAAAATTAACCAGATCGGTCATCCCTTTGATATTGTTCTGCTCGTACTTCGTAAGCCACTCTGCAGCGACAGCATCGGTAGTATGACCTCGGGCGAAAACCTCAGCTAAAAAGATAGAGTGCGTCAGTAAAGAAATTAACGAATCGAATAGCGGCGATAGGATCGAGCTATCCTACCATAGAGGCCCTCCTCCTCCGCAAAATCACTTGGCCTTGCCCGAGGCTTCTTCGATCTCGATGCTGGCCGATCCCCATTGACAGCGGGGCGGAAAGTAAGCTCAGTCGTGACACCATTGGTAATTTTTGGTTTCTTCGCTGTCCGCTTCGTACTGGGCTTCTTGGGTTCCTTGGGCGCCTTATTCTTCTTCTTGGTGGATGCGTTCTTTCGCGCGGCCTTCCTTCGTTCCTTAAGTTCTTCCTCATCAGGTACATCATCCTCACTTTCTTCCTGGTCGTCCTCATCTTCTTCCCCTTCCTCAGCCCCGCTTTCTCCCCCATCTGACGCGTCGTTTTCATTCCTATCCTCGTGCTCGTGCTCGTTCTCATCCTCATCCTCGTCCCCATCTTCCTGTTGTGCTGCGCGCTTCCGCTTGGTCATTCCACCACCCTGTGATGGGCGATTCGAGCTATAAGCAGCAGAAGAAAAAAGTTCGGGTTTCCGCTTCGCCCGCCCAGACTTCCTCCTACTACTCGTATTTGTGGGCGGCGAGCTGGCACTCTCATCATCCTGAGCGGACACATCCATCGTGTATTCTATGCGACGACAGAATCCCTTGTCTTTGGTCCAGTAATCAACGGGTTGGGTTGTTGGTTTTGCGCGTGGGCTTTTTTTTTTTGAGAATCAAACCAGGACGCGACTTGGCAGAATCCAAGTGCGGGCAGCGGGTAACGCGTTGGTGGTAGTGTCAGAAGTGGGCGAGGAATAAGTCGTCTTCACGGACAGGAGACAGGGCATTGATGGCAGACAATGCTCAGGGTTGGGGGGATATCAAAGCGAGCGTTGAGGGTCGATGGGTGGATAAAAACGCCTGTTATCACTTTCTGGCAAACGCGACGCTGATTTCCTTTTTGGGCCAGGCGGCTGTTTGATGGTACGGTACGGAGTACGGTATTTCTAGAAAACCAGTTAAATACAAGGTTAAATACAAGGTTACGTTAAAATACCGCTGATGCTCCATACATAACTTTATTCCTCCGCACCAGCGGAGTTTTCCCAAGGTTATAACCACTATCACGGCTTCAAACACTACCTAAGTATGGATTTTAATGGATTTTATGCATAAAAGTATACTCCGTACGTATATATATATATATTTGTTACATCACGTCATTGTCCACAATGAAACGTTGAGAACGGTTGCCACTGAAGAAATAAACCCCTTGGCCCATTTCCCTCTCTGGGTATATAAAACGACCGAAGACACTATTTAGTTCACCTCCAACCAAGCATGCTCCACACAACTCATAACCACTTGCTACGGACTACATATATACCACATACCATTGACAAATTAGGCACACAATTCCTACCCCCCCCAAATGAAACCATGTCTTCACCAAATCTTCCAAAGGCACCCTTTGCTTCTCCCTTCGCAACATCACATACCAGTCCTGGCCGTGGGGAGGCTGTCCTCTCCGTCCTCCCCCCTTCCATCACAACTCTCTCTACCCTGTCGTATAAATACCCTCTGAAGCTTCTTAACCGGACCCCTGCAACACCACTCAATTCCAAATACCCAGACTCTGCAACCACCCCGGTCCATCTCTACCTGCTCACATATGGTGGCGGGCTGCTTCCCGGTGACCACATCGATGTCTCGATCACCCTGCAACCTCGGACAAGACTGGTGGTGACAACCCCGCAAGGGAGTACCAAGATATACAAGACTGAACGGACAAGGGCGACGGACAGAGGCGGGCGGCCTGTAGCCAAAAACCCAAACCCAACCAGCTACCGGCCGCCGTCTAGTGATGGTGATGGTGGCAGCGGTGTTAATGTTGAATATATAGATCGTGATAAAGACTCTGCACGTTGCAAGAGTACGCAGGTGCTGGATGTGAAACTAGATAACCAGGCAGGTCTCTGCTATATCCCCGACCCGTCACAGCCGTTCCAAGATAGCCAGTATGAGCAGGTACAGCGGTTTACGCTTCTGCAGGACAAACAAAATTCCACTAGCAACCACGGGCCCAGCCTCTGTGTCCTCGACTGGGTAACCCAAGGCCGCACAGCGCTGGGTGAAGACTGGACCTTTAACACCTGGAAGGGGCGGAATGAAGTTTGGTCCGAGGACCCGTCCACCGGGGAACGCAAACTGCTCCTCCGCGACACTGTCGTCTTAGAAGATGAAACAAGATACAATGAGGATCAAGATGGGGCTTTATTACCTACTGTCATTGAAAATTCTTATCCAATACCACCACCACAACCATCAGCACAACCAACATCAACATCATCAGCCGCAAATATGAACACAACATTGGGATTCCAACCCCAACTACACACCACCACCACCCCATCCCCCCTCTCCATCCAAGAACGCACACGCCCGCACGGGATCGTGGGGACACTAATCCTCCACGGACCCCTCTTCGACTCCCTCGCCTCCTTCATGGTTGAAGAATTCTCCTCGCTGCCGCGTATTGGTGGGCGGAATTGGGCTGCTGCTACGCCTTCTGCCACCAACACCGCCTCCGAACTGCCCCCCGTAACATGGACGGCGTCACGCGTGCGGTCAGATTTCGTTCTTGTGAAATTCGGAGCGAGAGATTTTGAGAGCGCGAAGTCGTGGCTGGGGGAGTTGGTGAGGCGAGAGGGGAGTGTGGTGGGGGAGTTTGGGACTGAAGCGCTGGGGTGTTTGTAGGAGTTTATTTCTTCATGGTTTTATTTATGATGGACGCATATATATATATATATATATATGTATGTATATACACATATCTTGGGGGCTAAATATGTTGGGTTTGCTTTTTTGTTGTATGTTTCGACATGTGCATATATGCTATGCGCAGAAGTGCCCGTTTGTTACGTTTTTCCAAAAGCCCGCTCACCTTGTTCTATTTGTTTATATTTCAACCATAAACAGAAGCAGAAAAAGCCAGCGAGAGGCAAAATAAACAATGCAGACAACCGGTTGCTCACTTGTTCTGTAGAACAATCAGGTCAAAAAAAAAAAAGAATTTTTGATACCACTGACACTCGAAAGAGAAGAGAATTAGGCAAATGAAAAGGCGCATCCAATCTACAGTTCATGAGACCGCCGCCCCATAAAGCGCAAATACGAAACACTAACAAACACCAAAGCCAACCCAAAATCGCATACCAATGACATATAATTATTAGGTAGGAAAACGAGGAAGAAATCGGTAACTCTAGGCTCGCATCCCATAATTAAAAAAAGAACCAAACACGCCTCAACCCCATTAATCAAAGTCCAAACACACACAATCTCCCAATCTAGTAGAGGTATAACCAAAGCTAGTCGATCTAGAGTGATAAGCGCGCGCACACACGCCCACAAAGCCAAAAAAAGAGAGATAGAGAAACCAAACAGAAAAAAATCTAACCATTTAGCGTTTCCATTGCCACAGCCTACTCCCACTCCAATCCCTCCTCGCCGCACTTTTCAAATCATCGACGTTCAAAATATCCACGCCCTCCCTAATCAGCACCGTCCAGAGGTGATTTCTCAAACTGCGCGGCCAGCTGGGGATGGACCAGTAGCGCACTTTAAGGCCACGTTGATGCGCACCGCGCACCTGGGCTCTGAGCAGGTCCATTTGTCCCCGACTTAGATGAAAGCGCCAGGGAAACCCGATAGATTTCTTGAAGGAGACGGAGGCGTAGTAGCTGTTGTTGGGATTGTAGACGTATGCGTTGGGTCCTTCGTTTCTGTAAACTCTAGTGGGAGAGGCGCCTAGGAATTGGGTGTTATATCGTTTTGGGGGGCGATTGTGTAGATAGCGGCGGGGTCTAATCATATGCAACTCGTCCACATCAGAATTTATGTCATCCTCATCTGGAAGATTCAGGTTTGAGGGTTGTTGGGCATTGCCTAGGATCGCATCCGTCCCTAGGGTATCGAGCGGGGCGTCGAAGAAGACATCTCTATATGTATCATTGGCGGTAAGGGTATTGAATGGAGCCTTTCCTGTCGCAACCACTGTTATTGGGCCTTCGGTCACACCCGTTCCATTGAAATAACTAAGGTAGCCACGATCGCGTAGCGGTGACAGCTGGGAAAGGAGATATGGCCAAGCATCAACTGCCTTGTTCTTGAAATCGATAAGGAGGACGAGGGTCTGAGACGGCTTGGTATCAAAAACGCCACTTGGTGGTTTACTGGGCTTTGGATGGAAACGGGTGATAGGGTTCTGTTTTTCTAGGATTTCGACGAGGGGGTCGATATACAACTTCGTCAAAGTCCGGTTAGGGGTAAGAGACCCAGTAGAATGGCCCACAAAGAGATCGTCGTCGAAGAGCCAGATGTCTGCCTCTACACTGACGCAGCCCGCCTCGAGGGCAGAGTAAAGGGGTACGGGGCGCCAATAGTCGTTGTGAGAATGGCATGGGATGGGCATAACACCCCCCGTTGTATCAGTAGGCCAGTGAGAAAGATATTCACCTAGTTGGCCGGGACGGCCCCAGCGATCAATGACCTTCTCGATGTCGCTGGGGAAGAAAGACACAAACGCCCCTAGGGTCAGAGTGACGAACTGGACCAGTCCTCTGTTGTTATCTCCAGTGTTAGCCATGTTCTTTGCCCACTTCCGTTGGCTTTCTCAATAGACACATTAAATGGAATTCGTATAATAGATAACTATAGGGGAAGAATAAATATAGGAGACACCAACAGCACAGCTAAAACAGCCACGATGCAATACACCAGCCGACGCCCTTTCGTCGGCCCTTTCCTCGACGGTTTGGCGATGCTGCGGAAACAAGCAAGGCAGGAAGTATGCAGATAATAATTTTGCTTATTTCTTGAAGACTTGCGAGGTGACGGTGACCAGTTCGTTGGGAGCAGAACTGACGACTGTGACTGTGATGTATAGCCATCATCATCATCGTCAATATCGTCAATATCGTCAATATCGTGGTTTGGCTCGTAGCGTCCTTCCGATAGCTCTAGAGATCGATCTTCGTCTTCATCTTCCCGCCAGCCTTGTTGCCGTGCAGGGTCAGGCTCGAGTCGAGTAGCAGGTGGTGACTGGGATGATAATGATGCACGATGAGGGGTGCCGGAGAATGTCATCTTTAACCACCAGGACAGAGACCGGCTGCGCGGGAAGAGATATCAAATATCCTTTTCTATAATACTCTGGAGTAAATATAGTTATACATTTTCAAAGATCGATGATAAAAATTAATACTATCTTATGGACAGTTGGTGTGGATCTTTGTTTGATTCATTGATAAATTAGGATGCGAAAACTAGACGAATGAATCCCGTTTTACTTTGAGGAAAATAACCATAAACCTTTTAACTACTTACTTTATAATCAGAAATATTTCCATATTCAGGCTATGTGGAACACATTCCCAGGTTCCATGGCTATTCAACCGCCGAACCAACTCTATATATATTAAACCCGTTGGTGCTCTACAGTTAAAGCAAAACTTATCCTGTTCAACAGTGAGGGAGCGTGGAAGTTTAGGTTTTATTAGATGAATATTGGAATATATAGGCAGGAATTGAAGTACGCTTTTCTACCACTTTCAAATGGCGTCGAGCAGGGGGCATATTAAAATATCTACAAAGATAAGGCGAAAAGATGTTATTGTTGATGCCCCAGCTTCTTCCATGCTAGGAATTGCGTACTGCTTCAATATGGAAAAATGTGCAGATATCCCTGGATAATAAAGCAAGAATACACAAAAACATATTAATTTAGACAAAAGACCCTTACATACATAAATTCAGAGAACAAGAGAGAAAATCCCATTCAATCCCTCATAATAATCAGCAATACTCAAGCTCCATAAACACCTCCATGCCCAGATCATCCTCCGTTATCATAACCCCAAACCTTGCAACCAATCTGGTACCCCTTAACACTGAAAAATAGCACTTTCCAGCCAAATTCGCTCTCTTGGTGAACAGTACAATCAACGCCACCGCATGTGATATCATATCTACACCTGATGTTGGAAAATCATATCCACGAACAAACATGCCACAATATAAATACTCCCTACCCCCTACATACCACTTTGCCACAAAAGATTTGAAAGCAACCGCACAGGGGGACTTGGTTCCAATAAATACTGCCCTCATGAGTTTTCCTTAGGCTCTCCTAGACCACTCGGGAAGACCGCCCTTCTTACGGCTCGATGCCGCTTGGATCTCCGTGTACCTAGGGCATTCAGAGGGACTCTTGCCGGCGGGCTTTTTCCCACACTCTGTGATGTTAGCCGTCGTAACTGTCTGACCGGCGGTGATACTGGTGGTGATATATTTGGTACACATAGTTGTTGATCGGATGCGGTTTGTTTGATGAGATTATCTTAGTCCAGTTATCAGTCTAATATATACGCGAGAGAATTATTCAGAGGTTATACTTCTTTTCTGCTGAGATATCTGCCAGATAACAGCACAGTTAGCAAGAAGTTATGTTTCTCTTAAGAAATAGAAGAGTACTCACATTTTCTCTTTTAAATATCTGAGGTGTGTTGAACTCGGAGTGCAGTTAAGAGAGTATTCAGAGCTTACAATTCCTATAAAACGCCTTATAGTAAAAGTAGACACAAAATACCATGAACTTGAATGCGTACCGCAATAGGAGTTGAAGCCAAGAAGTTTAGAGACAGATTATATAGCAGTTATATGAAGATAGTGAAGCTGCAGTTGGTTAGACAGAGAGCTTGTCGTTCAAACAAGACAACAACAATGGATATTCAGGTATGACAAAGAGAGCAAGAAAAGTGTGATGTTGTTTTGTATAAGATAAAATAAAGATGGTTCAACAAACATTCTGCAGGAATTTCAGAAGTTGATAGCAACATAAGGGTGTCTGAAAAGTATTTATATCCGCTTCAATAGAAGTAGCCAGGTGTTTAACCATACTTCTTCCATCTTCTACAGCTTGATATCCAAACATAAAGGTGAATCTCCATTGGAGCTGAAGAACATATCAGTATCACTGATATTGATGGCCAAGAATATTGAACTCCTGAAAGCGTACACTGTTATTTCAATCATATACATTATGTATAACAAGACTAGTTCTGTTGCTCCCAAGTTATTGACCATTTCAGCTGATAGCTTTGTGAAATTTGGAAGACAGGAAAAGTTCAAAGAGAAGACAATAGTGATATCAAATATTTGATCAGGTCACTGATTATATAGCATTCACATCATATGATATGAATCATATATCTGAAACTTGTTCGGCGTCTCTAGTCAATCCTCCTTTTCCCCCTGAGGTTCTCAAGAAGAGAAGAAATTTAATGCTCAATGACGATATAAACAAAACTTGGAGGGGCCAAGTAGATTGATTGCCCAGAAATATCGATTGGTAATAAAATACCGGTATAGAAAATTACCAAAAATACCACGCCTGGGATTTTTTTTCTTCCGATAATATCAAAGCCCAATTCTTCCCAGCTTCAACAATTACAAATATATCCATTGCATATAGAAAGGATACCCAGCAATAATGCCTCACAAGCACAAGCGGCGTCAGAATGATAATCGGTAAGTACTCCCGTTCAGCCAAACCAATCTCGCCCCATTTCTATACAACGTCTCCATTCTAACCAAGGTCGGATTGCTACTCATAGCGACAACTATGACCTTCCTCCGACGAAAGTCGCAAAGGCCCTCCCGGCAAAAGCCGCAAAGGCCCTCCCGGCAAAAGCCAGCAATGCAGACTCTAAAGAATCCTCCAACAAAAAGCGCAAGCTGAAAAAGCCCACCCAGGACTCCTTCAAAGATGATACCCCCAAAGACTTTCTGCGCATGATGAACCGGTTCCAAAAAGTTACATCTGGAACAGCTGCACGCACGCTATCCAGTCAAGAAGATGACGGGACGAAACCCAACAAGAAGCGGAAAAGAGGAGAACAGGAAGCTGGCACAAGTACTACGAACGGAGCAAGAATGACATCCAAACGGACGGACATTAGTAATAAGTCCAACTCGGGACCGCGACAGAAGACTACGACAACACCCTCACAACCTCCTGCTCCGCTACCACCCTCCTCTTCTATCCCCAAAATCCTCCCCGGCGAACGGATGTCCGATTTCTCCGCGCGAGTCGACCAAGCCCTCCCCCTCTCAGGCATCTCGAGAAAATCGGGCTCCTCAAACATAAACAAGGATCCCGCGCTAAAGAACCTACGAGAAAATAGACAGACTAAACATGAACGGCGACTTCTACGTCTACAGCGGGAATGGAGGGAAGAGGAGGCACGGATTAGAGAGCGGGAAGAGGCTGAGCGCGAGGAGGTGGAGGCGGAGGAGGAAGAGGTCAATGAGCAGTGGAAGGCGTGGGAAGCCGAGGCTGGGTTGACAAAGAAGAAAAAGAAGGCCACCAATGCGAAGAAGAACAAGAAGAATAAGAAGAAGAAAAAAAAGAGTGGGAAAGGTGGTGCGTTGGATGATAATGGAAGTGATTCTGACGATGTTGCTGAAGATGATGATGACGATGATGATGGTGATGATGATGATCCGTGGGCTAAGCTTAACCGCAAAGCGAAGGCCTTGCAGCCTGCTAACCCGTTTGCGGTTGTGCAGGCGCCTCCTACGCAGCTGGCGAAGCCGAAGGAGAAGTTCAAGGTGAGGGGGATGGGTGGTGCGAAGGTCAATGTTGCCAATGTTCCTGCAGCAGCGGGGAGTTTGCGGACCAGGGAGGAGTTGGCGGAACAGAGGCAGAGTATTGTAGATGAGTATAGGAGGCTTATGACAGAGAGGAGAGGGTGAAACAGCACATATCATTATTCGCCTTGGTATGATGGTTATTTGTTAAATTTAACGGTTATCCCAAACAATAGAATTATTCATTAAAATGGCCGGCTTGGTGCCGGTGGCTGGATTCATCTATATTTTCAAAAAGCTGGATGATCAAAGTTATATATATATTGCGTATTCTTGGACGTGGAAGATTCTATGGTATCCTTCATGTACAGTACGTGAGTGAAACTTCAATACCCCAAAAATGAACGCCTTGAAATGCGAAAACGAAAAGCAAAGGTAACTTTTTAAATCCTGCTAGAATCTCACAGGCTGAGATCTGAGTACATATAGGTATCACGAGCGACAAGTACAAAAAAAGTGTCTGTATCAACTTTCAACTCTCGCCAGTCTATGTCCGTCCAATCTTAATCTACCCCTCCTGAATAGCCTTAACATACTCCGCAGCCCTCGCCTTAACCTCATCCACCATCTTCTCATTCCCGTCACCAGCCTTCTCCTCAAACGCAAGCCACTTCTTGAAAAAGAACTTAGCCTGTTTATCCTTCAGCTTCTTGGGTCCAGTCTTAGTCCCATCCGCAGCAATGCCATGTCCCAGCCCCAGAACTCTTTCAAACAACCTCCTCACCTGCTCTACGTCACCGTTCTTGATCTCTAGATCGAGTAGCACATTCCACAGATCAACACGTTTGGGGAATGAGGAAAGAAGACCTTCAAATATCGTTCGGCCACGTTCCACGTCTCCATTTGGAGAGCGGAACTCCAGCTGGCCGAATTTGGACGTGATGTCGACATGGGTGTGGGCTGGGAGGGATTGGATGGCGCGCGGGAGGAGTGCGCGTCCCCGTTCAGGTTCAGCCAGAGTGTCGAAGAGGAAGGTAGCGAAGTTGAGATAGATGTTTGGCGATTGGGTGAATTTTTTCTTGAGAGTTGTTTGGAAGAGCTCGTCGGCTTTCTGTATGGCAATTTATCAGTAAATTTTTCATATGAATTAAGGATAGAAATCCGGTTTAAAAAAAAGAAGGTAAAGACGTACATCATTCTTTCCCGATTGGATATAAATGCTAGTCATCCGCTCGTGGATCTCCTGTGGATCGTTGTATTGACAAGCACGCTTGAAGACATCCTCGAGAGAGTCGTCGTTTCCAAAGGTATTCTCCAAGTTGAGCATGGCGACCCAAACGTTGAATTTTTCCGTATCTTGGCCGATGCTGATTGATCGAAGGGCTCGTTCCGCGATCTCTCGGGCTTTGTCAACCTCGCTGAGTTCAAGTTGGAAGGCCATGTATTTCAGCCAGAGCAAACTGGAGTCGGGTTCACCGAGTAATAGGCGCTCGTAATCTGCGATTGATTGCGGCCCATTGGCGTCAAGGTCACCGGTTCTGTCAACTTGGATATCCGGCTTCCGACGCTTCTTCTTCTTTGCAGCTGCTTGGTTATCGGAATCAGAGTCGGAATCATTGCCCTCATCGGCTCCGGTAGTAGTGTTTCCAGCCCAGTCAAATCCAGAGGTGACTAGGCCTCCCGTTACACCTGCGTCTTCGGTTCCAGCCATTTTCACATCCTCGTCACTAGCATCACTCTCACTATCATCCCCATTCAAGGCATTCTCTAGGTCGACCCCTCCCATTGAAATGTCATCGCCAGATTCAAGCTCAAGATGCATGCCGCCATCATCCTCGCTTTCACTCACATCTTCTTCGTTCTCATCTTCACTATTTTCACCATCCGATTCGTTATCACTATCTTTGAAATACGACGCCTTCAATCCCAAAGAAATCCGCTCCTTATTATAGTCGATCTTAACAATTTTAGCCTTGACAATATCACCTTTCTCGAAGAGCTTTCTTGCGTCCTCCACTTTCAGCTCTGCCATCTCCGTCCGATGGCAGAGACCACTAAGATTGGCAGTTCCATCAATCGCAATGAAAGCTCCGAATTCTTCGACGTTGCGGACTTTTCCGGTAACTATCTGGCCACGCTTCAAGTCTTTGATCGTGATTGGTGTCTTGTAGTTTGGCTCAAGGACCGATTCCTTCAGACTCATCTGAAGTTTATTGGATTCGGCATCCGCCAAAATGATCCTTCCACGCACAAGCTGGTCGACTTGGAACTCGCTCTGCCACTCTTTAAGATATGAATCTGAGAGATCTGAGATTCGAACGTAGGCTGTAACGTTATGGCCTAGCGTGACGAAGAGGCCATTATTGGCAACCCTCCGGACAAATCCACGAACAATGTCATTAACTTTTAATTGGCTAATCGCCGTTATTTCCGGATCTTGAATGGGTAGCGATGAGCTGAGGACCCTCGAAGGTCGAACGGAAAGTAGTATCTTCTTGTTAGGGACGTCAATGTCAACAACGCAAACCCGGAGAACTTCGTTTTTGTGGAAAGCTGCAGGGTTCACTTTCGTGTAGTCATCGGCCATGTCTATCAAATTGATAGCACCAACTGCAATGTCGCTTAGCTGCACAAGAACCTGGCGTTCGGTAACTCTAGTGACCCGTCCAAGCAAGATTTCACCCTTTGAAAAGTCCGATATCGACGTCTTATTTGGCGATGCTCCGTGTCTTGCAGAAAGGTCAAGACGATTCTTATCCGCATCGATCCCAGTGACATGAACCTTGAGTGCAGATCCAACAGGGAAATTCTTCGCCATATCACCTACGAGTGACAAATCGTCCGAAAGGTCAGTGAGTCGCAGCCTTCCACGGACATTTGGGGAGATATTTATCCAAAGACAATCGTCGCCGATATTATTGACGAATCCTATCCATGAAGATCCAATTTTGACTTTATCAAGGCTGAGAGGGTCGAAGTCCTTCGATTCAAGGGAGCTGGGTTTCGCTGAAAGTTCAAACACAGGATACTTTCCGCTCCGGTGGCTAATTGGCAGGAACTTGTGGCTGCGGGCATCATGGATACCAAGGATTCGTACGGGAATTATCTGCTTGGCCTTAAAATACCGCAATGGCTGTTTGCGGTCCTTGATGGCGTCCCAACTATCGAATACCTCTGAAACATCAATCCGGCCTTGAATGTTTTCCGCAAGTTGCACATTTATCTGCGTTTCCTTAACGGAGACAACCTTCGCCTTGGTAATTCTACCAAAGGTCAAATCGTCCAAAGACTTGATATCCTCATCGATAGGGTTGATAGATGACTGATCGGCGTTGTTGGCGGGCTTAACACGGTCGGATGCACTTTGAGTGTTCGTTTGTGCCTCCTTCAATGTTAATATAAACCTTTGGCGGTCGTCTTCGATAGACTGTACGGTTAAGGATATTGGTTGTGCCAGGGAATATCCGAAGTTTGGTAAATTTACGTGGTCATCGTCCACAAGACGTTTTGGGGTGAATCCGGTGAGGCCTCCCAGGAACTCTACAAACAAACCATCCGCAATGATGTTCTTCACGAACCCAGTCACTTTTGATCCTTCCTTAAGATCTTCAAACTTGGCAGGTAATTCGCCTCGTTGACGAGCTTGCTTCAGGCTTGGCTTATTGGTGACCTTGATAAGCCGATGAGCCTTCTGCATATTGAGGATTAAAAGTTCGTTAAGCTTCTGGCCCACTCTGATGCGAGCAAGCGCAGCCCCATTTCTCGAAGATTGGCCATCGGCGACATGTTCTGCACTTAACCTAGCAACCAACCCAGAGTCCTGCAGCTTTAAAAGTATATCTTCGCTAGATTTTTCAAAGACAGTGCCTGAAACAGTGTCTCCGGGGTGGATATTCTCGAACGCATTTTTGTAGGATTCTGTGAACGACGCCGGGTCCTTGCAGGAGACTACCAGCTTTCGCAACTCTGCGTCAACGCTCAGCACATGCACGTTCACAACTTGCCCAACACTGAAATGCTGAGCGGGATCCTTGATGTATGCTTCGCTCATTTCTGAAACCGGGAGAAACCCTCGAACTTCGCCGTAGAACTGAACAATTGCTCCGTGAGACTGTATGCTGATAATGGTTCCCGGTGATTGGTTCCCTGGAAGGATGCCGCTGTAATCCATCCAAGCCGGAGATTCGCTGTTTACCAACGCCTTTTTCAACGTAAGTCGTAGTTGGCGTTTCTCCAAGTTCACTGAAAGGATCCTAGCGGAAACCTGTGCTCCTTCGCGGAATTTCTTTTCTGGGTGCAGCAGTTTAGTATCTGACATATGCATTCCTGGAACCAAGCCGGAAATACCATCTGCCAGGGAAACGATAAGCCCACTGATGCCGTCAGGCCCAATGAGGAGTTTCTCGATCTTTCCCTTGACTACTGCGCCGACTGTAACGTCTTCAAGACGAAGGAAAGGCTGGTCGATTACTTTTCTTTCGAAAGACAGGAGATATAGGTTATCCAGAGCGCTGAAACCAACTATTCTTGCCTCGTGGGTAGAATCGACTTTGTAAGGACCCTGCGTGGCAGATATGCTGTCGACCTTACTATCTGAGAGCTTGGAAACATGAACGAATCCGTAGTGCTTGTCATTAAACTGAACGTAGACACCCAAACCTGGCTCAACTGTTTTGATTTTTACTTCGGGGATAATGGCAGATATGGCAGGGGTATCTTCAGAATTAGAATGTAGGTCAAGAACTGTTGGCGTAAACTTGACAACGTGGTCCAGGATGGAAAATCCGAGTTTCAAAGGTTCGACCGTGGGGAATGTGCAAATGAGTCGGGCTTTTATTTTCGCCCCAGCATGATACTTGGCTGTGATATCTTCCTTTCCAGTAGTGGTTCCAGACTGAACTAGATCAACAACGGCGTCCAGCATTCCCATGATCTTTCCAGCCATACCAGTAGAAGTAACTTCGGTCAAAAGGATCTCTGCCGCTGTTCCCGGAAGGAAGGAGTTAATGGTTGGCGCGGAGGTCAAAAAGTGTGATTTTTTAATGGAGCCGGCAGTTGGAAGGTTGGCGGATAGCTTCACGACGCTACCGTTCGCATTATGTCCGGTGACAACACATAGGAAAACGGAGCCTTCCTTTATTTGCGATACCTGGAGGTCATGGGGTATTTCTTTCGAAGACATGAACCCTTTCGTTTGGCCGTCCTCCAAGCCGAGATCCATCACCAGGCCGTGATCCTCCACACTAAGGACGGAGGCTTGCACGGTGGCATTAACAACCAGATCGGATTTCGAAAGTCCAGAATTAGCCTCTCGAGGATCTACTGAAAGCTCGATGTGCTTTTTCCCCTTGGTTTTACCATGATTCACCTCAGTTTCAGTCGAGGTAACGGACGCTCGTAGGTATTGGCCCAATTTGAAGTATGATTTCAATTCCAGATCCTCTTCTTCCTCATCGTCTGCGGAGCCATCATTTTCGTCTTGGTTGCTGTTTAGGAGCTTCTCGATCTTTTGCTGGAGTGTTTTGGAGACTGCAGTGAGGGGAATGTAACCAGTTAAATTATTTGGGAGTGACAAGCCAATGTCATGAGCATTGATGCTAGAAACTTGGCCAAGGACCTTAGAGCCTATGACAATGCGCTTTAAAGAAATATTAGCAGTGTTGATTCACTCAGTATTCATTCACTATTCACAGCGGATGAGGTAGGTACCTTGAAGTTGAGTCCTTCAATGCGAACTTCCTCCTTGGCAGGCTCCTCAGAAGTCGTGTTCTTCTTGGACTTGGTCTTCCCTTTCTTCGCTTTGCTCCCAGACGCCTTGCTAGATTTCTTCTGAGTCCCATCCTCATCGTCGATATCATCCTCACCAGGAGCTCCATTCTGCTCGAACAGAACGTCACGAGTTGCCTGAATCTGGATTTGCTTCTGCTCAAGCGGCGTTAAAACGTTTGCACCACCGCGGGGGAATGCGGGTTCCTCCTCTCGCAAAACAGAAACAGCTGGTGCCTTCGAGGGCGGATCTGAAGAATCTGTCGACTTCTCCGCCGGATTCTTTGACTTTTTCCCGCCCTTCGCATCCTTGCGCTGCGCAGCATCTGTGACCTTGACTCTTTTCTGTGGCTGTCTAGAACCTGACTCATCGGGTCCATTACCCTTCCGCTTGACGGGGCCCATCTTCATAACAGGACTGGAAAGGACAATTGACTGCTCACAGCTGTTGTTTGTTCCCTCAACAGTTTCTTCCAATGGTGTGATGGTGCAAAAAAATTAAAATTTCTCCTTTAGGCTAAGCGCAGGTTCGGTATCAACACCGCCGAGAGCCGAAGTCCAAACTGCCCCACCGCCTTCCATTTCCAGACTAGTGTTATCACTTTAAAATGGACGGTGTGTGCACGGGCCATTCTGACTAATCTCGCGCGTCGACACGACTCGCGGGGACTCAGCTTCTTATGTATTTGTGTCGCGACGACGTGCAGGGCGGCCAGAGCCTCGATATCAAACCTCTTCTCGTGGAGCTGGAAACCTCCAACAACTCCTCTTCTGCCTCCCCTCCCCTCCAACAATTTCTTTAATACACATATTCACAATATAATATTGACTTCAATGTGTTCACATTTATATTCCTCCACTCATATATAACCACCAGCTATGGAATCTCTGCCTGGATCCTCCTGCTCCCTATATGTCAGGTCTGACCCACCCGAAGGATCCCAGGACACGATTCCATCCTCTCCTCCCAGATTCAATGCTCCAACGATACCTTCATCTCCTCCTCGAACGAAGACAAAAAAGCCCCCTCCTGTCACGCCTAGATCCTTCAAGCGATTCTTTACCCCACGTTCTGTGCTGGGTGCTCTCTCGAGCGGGGGGAATGACCGCCCCAATCGCCATATATTGAAAGATATATGCTCTCCAGCTTTGAATCGTCTCGGGCCAGCCTTTGCCAGGATATCAGATGGGCCCCAAGATGGCTCAGCTAAATCTTCAACACATGATGTCTTGTCAACTCCGCGCAAAAAGCGGAAATTATCCTTTTCTTCAAGTCCCCCACTTCAATCCTCTCCATTGAGGAGAGTGCGGATTGCACCATCTATTCTTCACAATGACATAGACTCGAGCCCAAGTAGGCCAAAGCTTGATGAAATTAGGTTCGAATCTGAACCCCAATTGGAGGCACCTAAACCCAAACAACATACCCTGCCTCCAGCACCTTTACGCCGATCTAATGTGCTTCAAACCTCCGGCCAATTTTTCATGTGTAGCCTTTCGGGTAATAGATCCAGGACTTTAACTCATCGATACAACTATGGTAAAGGTGTGTGTTATACGTCCGTCGGTTTTATTATTGCTCGTCAACTAATGGATCTCCTGGAAAACAGCCTGGCGGGACGAAATTTCCGACTTTTATAGCTTACCTGATGACCTTCATCAATGCTCTTATAGAGATGAGAGGGGAGAACGTCTCACTCTCCCATTTTGCGCCGTTTCTTGTCACAGTATGTAAAATTTACTGCTTTTATTCCACTGTTGAAATAAGTTTTTATTCCTAAACTAATGTTTTCCACAGCCAATTCTTTGGTGGCGATTGGAGACGAAGAAGGAGGAGTCCGGATATTGGACTCAGCTAAGAACGAGAAACCCGGTTTCTCAAAGACCTATCTATCATTTCAACCTCATACAAACTCCATTATGGACCTAGAGTTCTCTTCTGATGACAGGCTGTTAGCCACTGCATCTGGTGACCAAACCTCCCGGATTATCGATATGCCCACTCAAACCGCGATATACTGCCTATCCAAGCATACTTCATCTGTCAAACGCGTGCAATTCCAGCCTGCTTCTAATGACAATGTTGTTGCAACCTGTAGCCGTGATGGCAGTGTTAATATTTGGGATCTACGATATAAAGCCTTTGAAAGGCCAGCAATGCAGCTGCGCTGCTCTCTTGCATCGGACATAGACGATTCTACAAGGGTGTCATCCATTAAAATGAAGTACCCCCAGGTATCCAACAGCATCTGGCCCGCGCACGCGGAAAAGTCCCGGTCCAAAACTGGTTCGGAAGCAGAAGCCCTAGCACGTCGAGATGATATATCAGTTACCTCTATCGCATTCCTGCACCCTGGCCGTGAAAACCTATTCGTAACGAGCAGCGAGTCAAACGCCTGTGTGAGGCTGTGGGACCTACGAACCACTTACTCCTTACGACGCAAAACACCCGTCCCCTTGGCTATCACTAGACAACCAGAAAGCCACGAGAAATACCGCCAATTCGGGCTGACATCGATGGCTTTCAGCGGTGACGGGAGTAGACTGTACACCCTGTGCCGTGACGGCACCGTTTACGCATACTCCACACCCCACTTGACTCTAGGGAGCTGTCCGGAAATGGTACAATCCAGCTTAGGCTTCAGGCGCTTTCCAGCCGACGAAGCCAAACCTGGCTTAGGCCCCTTATACGGCTTCCGCCATCCACGCCTCCAAGTCGCCACGTTCTTTGTCAAACTTGCCGTCCGCCGCGCAGTCAACGACAAGAGCGAAATGCTCGCCGTCGGCAGCAGTGATAACTGCGCCATCCTCTTCCCCACAGATGAACGATATCTCACCTCACCCTCTTCCCTTTCTTCTTCTTCTTCTTCTCTTTCCTACTCCCCAGCCTTAATTAATACCACGCCCAACCAAACAGCTTCTCGGCCACCACACCGCCACAACCTACGCAGATCCCATTCCAGCAGCGTGGGCTTATCGGGGCGTTTAGAAGATGCCATCCCGATATACCAACACGGCGCGGCGTTGGTTGAAGGGCATAAGAAAGAAGTGTCGGGCGTTTCGTGGACGCATGGTGGCGAGCTTATCACTGTCAGTGACGATTTGCATGCTCGATGCTGGCGAGAGGGGCCTGAGGCGCGGGACTTGAGGGTGCGGGGGGACTCTGAGGGGAGGAGATGGCATTGTGGATGGGCGGATGCGAAGGACTCTGGCGATGATGAGGACGAGTAGAGGAACGGGGGGAGGAGGTTGGGGTCATTGCCACAAGTGCAGATTCTGCTTATGCCTGCTGGGGAGAGTTGGTTTTGCTTCTTTTTTCCTGTTGTTTCGATGTAGAGTTATTAGAAGGCGTTTTTGTAGCGGAGACACTTTTTCTGTTGTCAATCTTTTGGCCATTCATATTCATCCCCCTTGTCTTTCTGGACAACAAATGAAGGGAAAGTATAAGGTTAACGGTGCATTATCATACTATACCAATTTATAACGCGTTAATAATTCGGTACATTGGAAATTCAACAAAGTGTCCCCGTAAGTTTACAAGGTATATAGTGTGCCACACCCGAAAATACAGAATTGTTGAATCTACAGGGGAGTATATATTAGGAAGGAGAAGTACTCCGTAAATAAATTTCTAACAAGGATTCGGATGCAATATGAGCTCTTTATAATGTCTTTCAAAACTTTTCTTTGGATCCTCTTCCCTTATACATTAATAAAATGAAAAGTAAAATCGGGAAAAAAAGAAATAGTTATATGGTATCAAACCCAGCAAAAAAGCTTTTTGTTTCTTTCTTTTTGTAACTACAATTCCAAAATGCTTTAATGGTGACCATGCCCATCATCCTCTGCTTTCCTCTCAGGATCAAGTTTAATCAGCGTATCAATCCTCATAATCGAAATACAGGCCTCGACCGCACTCTTCAGCTGCTTCACTTTACTCATGCTAGGCTCCAAGACACCCGCCTTGACGCAATCGACAACTTTGCCATTTGTCAGATCAAGGCCGTAGTTCTTATACATCTTCTTCTTGGCAATGGCTTTCTCTTCCTCATTGGCGTCTCCCTCTTGGACGCGCTGGGAGAGGGCATGGCGGACACGGAGTTGGGCGACGAGCTCGGATGAGTCCTTAGCTGCGTTTACGGCTAGGGTTTTGGGGATGACGAGGAGGGATTGGGCGAATTCGCCGATGGCGAGCTGTTCGCGGGAGCCCTGTTTGTTGTCACTTGTTGTTAATAGGTTGTTTTTCATTTGAAAATAGTTGCTGTGATCTGTTGACTTGTGAACGGGGGTTTCAAAACTTACTACAGTGACTGCAAATTCCTCGAGGTAGATATGCAGGGCGGTCTCGACGGCACCACCGCCGGGAACGATGCTCCCGCTCTCCAGGGTCCTCTTGACAGCGCAGAGAGCATCGTGCACGGAACGTTCCATCTCATCAAGTTGGTAATCGTTTGAGCCACGGAGGATAATCGAAGCAGCACTGTGGACCTTGGTCCCCTTGACCAGGATACATTCATCGTCGGATATCCGCTCTTGTACTACCTCTTCTGCATGACCCAAGCTAGAGGGTTCGAATTTGTCATCACCATTAAGATCGGATAATGTGCTAACCAACATCGCTCCCGTAGCCTTCGCGATACGTTTAAGATCTTCCTTTTTGCATCTCCTAACTGCCATCGCGCCCTTCTCGATAAACATCTTGAGGCACAGGTCGTCAATACCCTTGGTGGTGAGAATGACATTCGCGCCCGCCTTTAATATCATCTCCACCCTCTCGAGGACAATTCCAGACTCTCTTTCACGGATCTTCTCAAGCTGCTGCGGGTCGTCGATCGTAATATGAACACCAAGTTTCATCCTCTCCTTCTGCAAGTTCATATCGAGACAGGCAATCTTTGCATCGGTAACCCGAGTGACCATAGCTTGTGAAGCAACTGTGCAGT
The DNA here is from genome assembly GCA_002572855.1 of [Emmonsia] crescens. Taxonomy (NCBI): domain Eukaryota; kingdom Fungi; phylum Ascomycota; class Eurotiomycetes; order Onygenales; family Ajellomycetaceae; genus Emergomyces; species [Emmonsia] crescens. Next base: position 72,782 of record PDND01000069.1, read on the forward strand.
TTAGAGCATATCCATGAACAAGGACAGATTCATTGGCGCTCTTCCCGTGGGCCTTGAGCAAGTTGACAGCCTTAACAGGGTATTTAACCTCATTTCGCTGTGTAGTCATTTTGACTTGCTGCATGGCATCGACCACCATGTTGGCGAAGAAGTCCGCATCAGAGCCTATGATTTTGCTTGACATTGATGTCTTTGCAATATTTATCAAACTATCCCTCCCTAGATGCTCGACTTTCGTGCTAATATTCTCACTCATGTACTTCACAGCTTCCCTAAGCGCCAATCTGTATCCTGTGATGATTGTAGTGGGGTGTATCCGGTTCTTCATCAACTCGTTTGCTCGTCGTAAAAGCTCTGCGGCTATTAAAACAACGGAAGTAGTTCCATCACCAACCTAGACAGGTTGAATTAGACAGAGGCAGAGAAAAGGTGGGGGGAAGAGAGGGCCCTACCTCCTTGTCTTGTTGTTGTGCCAGCTCCACCAGGATTTTCCCCGCTGGGTGCTCGATATCTAACAAGCTGAGAATAGTTGCTCCGTCATTGGTAACAGTAACATCCTAATCCCATATTAGTACCGCTGCTCAACCAAGGGATAGTCAACAACAGGGTGCATGGCATACCCCGATATCATCCACCATCATTTTGTCAAGCCCAGAAGGGCCGAAGGAGCTCTTCACCACATTGGCAATGGCTTGAGTCGCCAGAACTAACAAACACCATGTAAGCAGAGTAATTCAAACGTTGAATTTGACAGTCACATACCATTCTGGTCTCGAATATCAGAACCGCTGATTTTCTGTCCTCCAAGAACTGTGGGAAGCTGTTAGTTCCATATCCCCCACATTGAAGAGTAAGAAGAAAAGCTCACAGAGTTGTCCCGCATTGCGAGGAGCCTCAAAAATTCCCGCCATAACGAATTAAAGAGTCGAAAGAGATGTGTTGATGCGGAGTTGGAAGCTTGCTGACGTCTGTTGCTTCCGGAGAGTTTGCTGGTGACTTTTTGGTTTGATGCAGGCGTGGATAATAAATAACTAACCTAAATAACCAACCCGTTCTGCCGTTCCAAGGCGGTGAAGGCGTCAAGAAACATCCCACTGTGGCCCAACTGATATGACTCCTCCAGCTCCAGTTATCGGACACAGCTTCAATTCCACAAACCAATCGCGATTATTTGCCTATTTTGAATATCCAGGAAGTTGGACATGTCAGAACAACAAGCGCAAGATCAAGTTGACGCTCCAGCAAGCTCTTTACCAGCTGGAACCCAATCCCTGCCCGATCGCGCGATGGACCCCGCTGCTGGAGGGGAAACCCACCTAGCCGGCGAGATATCAAAGAATGCTGCTAAAAAAGCTGCTAAGAAGGAGAAACAAGCTGCTGAGAAGGCTGAGAAGTCAGCCAACAAGGGCATAGGCAAAGAGGAATCGAAAAAGAAACCATCGCAGAAAGCACCCAAGAAGAAGCCTGACGGCCCCGCGCTTATCGGTATTGATGTCTCGAAGGAGGAGGATTTCTCAGGTTGGTACCAACAGGTGCTATTGAAGGGGCAAATGTTGGATTACTATGATGTGTCAGGTTGTTTTATTCTGAAGGTATTTTCCTTTTCCTGTTCTTTTTACCAGATAAACTCTGTCGACCTCCATATTTGAGCTGCTCGCTGATATGTACTTATTTTCCCAGCCGCATTCGTACTTCATTTGGGAGACGATTCAAGAGTGGTTTAACGATAAAATTAAGAAGATGGGCGTTAAGAATTGCTCTTTCCCGCTGTTCGTCTCTGAAGACGTCTTAAAGAAGGAAAAGGACCATATAGAGGGGTTTGCTGCTGAGGTTGCTTGGGTCACTCATGCGTAGGTTTTGGGCCTCCAAAAACAATATTAATTGATATATCTAGTTTATTGCCTATGCGCCTGCTGACGTTTGCGAAAGAGGAAATTCCCCGTTGGAGCGGAAGATTGCCATTCGTCCCACCTCAGAAACAGTTATGTATCCGTACTATGCCAAGTGGATTCGAAGCCATCGTGACCTACCTCTTCGGCTTAATCAGTGGAACTCTGTCGTTAGATGGGAGTTCAAGAATCCCCAGCCATTCCTCCGCACTCGTGAGTTCCTCTGGCAAGAAGGCCACACCGCGCATTTGACCGAAACGGCTGCTCGGGAAGAAGTACTGCAAATTCTCGAGCATTACGCCCATGTTTACGAGGAACTTCTTGCTGTCCCCGTCATCAGGGGCCAGAAGACCGAGAAGGAAAAGTTTGCTGGAGGCCTTTACACTACCACAGTTGAAGGCTACATCCCAGCCACGGGTCGTGGAATTCAGGGAGGAACGTCTCATGGCTTAGGTCAAAACTTTAGTAAGATGTTTGGCATCACCGTTGAAGATCCGTCAGCTAAGCCCGACGAGAAGAAACCCGCGCTCCATGTTTGGCAGAATTCTTGGGGTCTGTCCACCCGTACTATTGGTATTATGGTCATGATCCACGGTGATGATCGTGGGCTGGTGATTCCACCACGCGTTGCGGATATTCAGACCGTGATTGTGCCTGTTGGTACCGGAGCCAAAACTACTGATGCAGAGAAGGCGGCCTTAATTGCTGAAATTGATGCTCTAGCAGTCATTCTTGAGGCTGTTGGTGTCAGAGTTGAGGTTGACAAACGAGAATACACTCCGGGTTGGAAATTTAATGACTGGGAACTGCACGGTGTTCCTCTTCGACTTGAATTTGGCCCTGGCGAATCGGCTGGCCATTATGTGACTGCTTCTCGGCGTGATATTCTTGGCAAAGATGGAAAATCCACCATCCCCATCACTGAACTTGGAGTTAAAGTCCCAGCCCTCCTTGAAACCATTCAAGCCGACCTTTACAAACGAGCAGAGGCAACTTACCAGTCACATGTAAAGCATATCACTAACTGGGATGATTTCACTCCTGCCCTTAATGGAAAGAACCTTTGCATGATTCCCCACTGTCTGACCGATCAGTGCGAAGATGACATCAAGAACATGAGTGCACGCAAGGCTGAAGAAGAGACCGGTGAGGCCCAGGATGCCAAGGCCCCAAGTATGGGTGCGAAGAGCTTGTGTATTCCGTTTGAGCAGCCTGAGGGCATTGAGAAGGGAGTCACGAAATGCACGAACCCCAATTGCGAGCGGTTCGCGGAAAAATGGTGTTTGTTTGGACGTGAGTAGCAAGCAGCCCTCCATTCTCTTCTTCTCAGCATATGCTCTGTATTTTATTTATGTTTTCCCTCGAGAATTTTGGAAGCTAATGCAGGTTCAATTATAGGCTCCTACTAAACACTCCCCGAATACCCAGCCGTCGACATCTTACCAGGCGGATTTGGTACAGCGCCTCTCCTTTCTTTCTTAATACCCGCGAAGCTTAGCTCCTTGCGCATATTTTCCTGCCAAGGTTAGGACTCTCAACTTGAGTTTCCTGATCCTTCATGGGGAGTGTATTCACACAGCCTTTCTGATCTTGCTATACATGTTTTAATGACCCACCTATTCCTCAGTCTCGGTGGTTACTAGTTACGTTGTCTGGTTCCGCTAAAGGAGAGAGCGTTCAAAATAAGGAGAATAAAAATATTAAAAACGTCCTTTTCTCCTCGTATCCTGCATATACATATAATATCTACGGGGTAACTCTCATGTTAACTTTCGGGATCTTCACCTTGGGTGTCGGTTTGGTCAAACGAGCTAGAACCAGCACCAAATATATATATCTTTTTCTTTCCAGAGTAGCGCCACAACACACATACAGGCAAGAGCAGCCATAACTTACACCTCATTAATGTTTTCTATTAATCAGGTTTAGAGGAAAATACTCCTCAACCCAATGCAACATCAACCCCTATTAACAGCCACCTTATCGTCTCCGTATCTAAATGCTTAAATGACCAACAAAAAGAACCCAAGAGACAGGGCTTACATAATAAAACGGTGTCGTGGTGTAGTTGGTTATCACGTGAGTCTAACACACTCAAGGTCCCCAGTTCGAGCCTGGGCGACATCATTTCTTTTTCTAGCTTTTTTTTGCATCTAAAAAGGTTAAGGTCGCGGAGCATCTCTACCCACACTTTGTTAAACAAAGATTTACACATATGCACAGTACCTGAGGGTAATTACCAAGGGCGTGTTGCTAGCGAAATTGCCCAAGGAAGGATAAATGCCCGCAAGCCGCGCCCAGGGTAGTTAATGACAATATAATTAAATAGGGCAAGGGGATGGATGGATGGAATCATATGGTATATTACATGTGTATGCTAGCTGCTCCCGTATTTCCAGATGATATTGCCATAAAATAGAAACTGATGAAAACCAGACAAAAGTCTAAGCTGACAAAGATTCCACAGGAAAAATGCCGCGAGTATAGAAATGGAGGGGCAGAAAGAGAAAAAAAAGGGGTGTCCCCCTCTTTTCTTGACAGGGTTCTCAGAATTGTTCACCCGAGAAAAAACGGGCGAAAAAAGAGAAGAAAAGGAACCCGATAACAGAATGGATAATATATAAATGGGAAAATAGCAAAAAGGAAATCCAGAATTTCACAAAAAAAGATTTCCGCCCTCAAAAAACCCGATAATATAAAAAAGAAAAACAATGAACTCCAAATTCTCCCAATTTTCTGCCTGTTGTGATAATAGTAAATAATAATAATGATGGTAATTAGAAAAAGTCAAGGATATTTCCCTTTAGGTAGACCCGAGTCGCTATTGCAGGATTTATGCGCCGCCAAATGGCCCCGTCTTTGTATGCAAAGTATGTATGTGCCATGCATGGTTTTATTACAGTTAGGAAATGGTGAGGAATGAATGAATTGGGTGAACAGCTATGAAAGCGATGAGTAGACAAAGGAAACTGATATGATGTGTGACAAGGAGAAGGTAGGTAGGAATAGGAGGAAAATAATATGAGGGGGATTGGGGTATGATGTATCACAAGAGAAAATTCTTTTGTTTTTTCTGGGCCGGTCGGCGGGGGGTATAGAAGGATCGAGTGACGATCGTTGTTAAGGATATTGGAATGAGGCTGACAATGCCATCGCAGGAACGTTTTTTTTGTATATCTTGGAGGCGGAGGAAGAGGCGGTTTGGTGGATGATTAAAATTAATTTCGGCGGAGATAGTGATATAATTTGAGTCGAATTACGATTACTGTGAATTTCGGTAGGAAATATTAATAATAATGAAAAAGGAAGTTTCCTTGTTCGAGCCATTAAACAGATTGTACGTCACTGGAATTGAGGATTTGGAGACTAATAAAAAAGCTCGATCATGGTCTGAATCGCCCGGAATCGAATAAGTCCTTGTGAAGACTGCTTCGGCGTAGAGGTATTCGATTCCGGCCAAGTGGCTGAGGGGAAGCGCTAAATAGCCGCTTGGTTGGTGTCTTTTGAGTGGTTTGTTGGGGTAAATTAGAGGTGATGTTTTTAGGCTCGGGCGGAGTGCATGATTTGTTGGTGATATTCTCTCCGTCCTTAGCGTGGCTAGATTGACATTTGGATGACCCTGGCTCCGTCGTCTGCGCTGCCGGGGTGTTTCGGCCGCTCGTATTTTGTGTCGTTTCCGACTGAGCACTCTGCAACTGCGGGGTAGTTCGACGTGATGAGGGTCGTTTTGAGGATCCAGACGTACCCGGTCTGGAAGCAGGACCCTTAGAACGTACGCTATGCGAACTCTTTGGGCGGATCTCGGGTATTAGTCTATATGTGTATTTGGGCTGTGTGGTATCTCCAGAGTTCGCCAGATTGGCTCTTCTCGCCTCTTCTCGTAATTCTCTTGGGAGTACAGGGGCAACTGGTATGTTCGGTGGTAAAGGTTGCGAGTAAGTATGCCTTCTCCTCCGTTCTTGGAGGCCGTGGTCCGGTTTGCTTCCTGCCTCTAGGCGCTTAATAGCCGGAAATGACAATTCTTTCCCAGAGGTATATGAGTTTCGTCTCTTACTTGCGAATGAGCTTCTACTAACAAGTCTCAGCGCTTGTTTCTCCTTCCCTAATATACTCTTTGATGACGACTTCTTCCTCGTGTGTCCACGAAGTTCTTCGCTGTGTTTAATGGGAATCGGAGGCGGACTAGTCTCTGGAAACGGCATTGTTTCAAGCTCGGAAGCGACTTGGCGAAAAGCTTCATGGGAATTTATTTCGCGAACAATAGCATCTTGCAGTGTTTCGAAAGTGGGATGTGAACTGGTCGTTTGTGATGACATATAAGCATGTTTGAACATGCTCATAATTTCCTCGACGTTGTAGCTCGGGGTTCTTGGAGATACCACGGAAGGAGTTGCCACCGGTAGTGGGCTGTTTACAATCTCCGCAATACTTGCGTTTGGTTCTCGTCTAACGGTTGCGCCGGGCATGTCGACGGGCTGGTTAGGTACTTTGACAAAACTTTTGGTGGGAGCAGCTAGCTTCGTATTAATAGACAGATCACGAACATTTTTCCTCGTTGATAGATTAGCTGAGGCTGGGGATAATAAGCGGTTGGACGCGCCTTCGCCAGTTAGCAGTTTGGAGGTAGCGTTTTTTGCGAGATAATTTCCAGGGTTAATAACCTCGTGCTTCAGGGGAATCACAGAGCTCTGATTCAACCTCGGTGCCTTGCCGGCATCTCTCGCAGATGGTGAGTGATCAGGCGCGATTTTGTAAATTTTTAATTGTGGTCGCGATGCTGGTTTTGGAGGACTATCCTCTGGTTCTTTGGAGGAGAGCGCCAGTGAAGAATTTTTTAGACGCAAAGCGATATACTGTCTGACGCCTATCCTGCGTGGTGGACTGCTGCCAACATCTTCCGGTTTGTATAATGGAGGATGACTTCGGAGGTCTTGGTCAGAAGATATAACTCTCAATTCTGCCCTTCTGTCCTCTAAGGGTATTCGCTGCCCCAATGCTTGTGTTCTGGACCATACCCGTGGCCAGCTTTCCTGGTGGTATGAAAGGGATGACGCAGATCTGCTATTGTTTAAATTGCATTTGGGTACTGCTCCGCTTGTTCCTATTTCATGTGTACGTGTATTTCCACCGCCAAGCAAGATATTACGGTCCGCCACGTCCTCCTGGTATACCGCTGATATAAGATTCGCGTATTTTGTAGCTGCCTTGTCAGGTCGTTGGATATGTATGTTGCGATCCGCAATTTCCTCGTTATACATACTCGCTGGAGATATTGGAGTCGGAACTCGGGCGTGACGAGCCGGGAAGCCGGCTTCTACGACATCGACATGACGCCTGTTCTGGTAGGGAGGGGGCTTCGGCTCGGGGTTCTTGAATCGTTTATTTTGCAGGGACGGTAATGGTCGACAACAAAACTGATCATGTAGGTCTTCGAATTGCCTCTCAATCCCATAGAAAGTTTGGTTTTGCATCTGTTGGAGTCGAGGGAGGTTCGTTTCAGGCGATCCGCGGGGCAAGACAAGGCATGGGGAAAAAGTGCCGCTTACTGGACCTTTGGGTTCGCTCTCGGCCAATTCAGGACTTGTCGACTGGAACAATGTACTCTCAACATTGAAAAGCTTTCTCAGGCTCGCCATTTTCTCCCAATTGGACATTTCGGAGAACCGAAAGAAGTAGGTGGTGCCAACCGAAGGGGGATGTCGCCAACTGGCTCATCGCAAGAGACTTATAGGAGAGTCATTTGGATGCGCCTCGATTAAAACAAGGTTAAAAGCAGAATTACAATGGTTGGTGGCGGGAACTTGCTTGCCCTTTTTTTGTGGAAAGAGACCTTGAAACTGGAATATGTAGGAAATGCAGGAATAGCAAGGAAAAATAGAAAAATAATCAAGATATAAAGAAAAAGAAAGTAAAGAGCGAGAAAAGATTCAGGGAAAAGAATACTGACAGCAAAACGAGTTGTCCAAAACAAAAAAGAAAACTTCGTTTCAAAAGAAAACCATTGAACCCTGGTTCTTCATGACGGGGATGAAGTGTTGTCGAAATTCAAGCAAAGGATTAGCAGTACGAAAGCCCTGGCTCAAGCTCCGAGCACCTAAGTACGGACAAGGGTCTGCAACCTTGGAAGAATTCCATCGGCGAATTGAAAATGGCCCACTTGATTTTGGGGAGTCAAAATAAGTGAGCAATGGCCCACGGGCGACCAGGACGGGCCTTTTTTCTGGAGCTGAGCCATCAATTGGCGCGTCCAGCACGGATTACGAGGCTGAGGCTATTTACTTCAAAATTCAGGGGTTTGCTCTGGACAGGGGGCCCCCTAGAATTACTAGCCCAACCAGTCTGGTGGAGACTCTGGACTCTCTGGAGAGTGCCATTTTCCTTTACCAGAAGTGAAAGGGCTCCACTGCAGCGTGACAGGGCGTGATCCAGCAGGTGGAGCTCAGGAGCGGGCCAGAAACGGCGTCAACGTTGGTGCTCATCAGGCTTTTCTCGTGTAAAGCGGCTTGGCATATGCTGACTTCAGTTTTCCATCGGCATGTGTCGCGGCTGGTGGGCTCCACTTAGTACTGCTTGGGATGAATCGTCCAAAATATACTCCGTATGTCGCTAGTTGTCCGATTGGCAGCCAGATGCGAAGATCTGCTGGTCTGTTGCTCTCCCCATATTTTACTTTATTTCACCTCATCCATTATAGTAACGTAGCTCTGTAGCTTGGACATTTTATCAAAGCGCAAGTGCATCTATTCTTGAAGCAGATGATCTTGGAGCCGATTTGCTAGGTTGGAAAAGGTTAGCATTATTCAGGACGAAAACTTATCACATCCCGTCAAAACACTAAAATCACGCTAGAGAATTAGAGCAACTCCGAAAAAGCTAGAATAAGAAATAGAAGAAAGGGGAAGTGGAATATCACCACCGACTTTCAATGGTCGAGCCATCACGTACAGGCTACAGCCGCCTGTGCCATAGTATAGTAGCAGCGACGTTTTCCTTGCAGTTGTCTATATCAAATCTGTGGATCGGGCACCCATGCAGTTTTTTGGCGTATTCATGCTGTTGATGGCGTGCAGGTGCATATTTTAGTTTGTTTGCAGACATCCGAAGATGAAGGCAGTTGGGTTGAGGTTCGAGCTCTCAGTAGACAGTATTCTACTAGAGCGATATGTTGAGGTCATAATTGAGCACTAGATACTACGTATGTAAATATATAGATCGCGGTATTCGCCCTGACGACATAGCACATACATACCCACACTGCTTTCTGTCAAATCCACCAAATGTCTCACAACTGCTACCGCTATGTAGTATGAGGTTTACGGAGCACACGACAGGAAGATCCTTGCATCGTGTTGGTTGTACCAGGTTGCTTCCATCCCGAGTTCCACGCCTTTTCCTCCATGCTTCTTTGCATATTATTGTCACCTCGTCTATCTATAGCGACGATAGGGCGAATAGTCGTATGCACGATCCCTGTGATTATCTACATACCTAGGTACGGAGTATATAAAACTCGCTCTTATAGCTTCCCTCCTCCTCCTTGGGCTTTAGTCTGTGGCTTTATCCTTGATCCTGGTAATAATCCGGGACAATTTTTCTTTCTAGAGTTGAATTTTGACAGCGACGCGAGGGGGAGACAGCGCGCATGTCAACATATTCCCCCTCTCCCCTTTCCCCCCCTGAATCCTGAGATTTGATATAGGGCGTCCGGGGGAGCATGTGGTCTCTATAGAGGAATTCAATCCGGTATTAGGGAGTTCTGCCCCTTACCCCAGATATGGGTTGGTATCCATGGATGTAAAGGCAGCATTATTCTCATGATTCATAAAGTCTCGATTACAGATGGCATCGGCGACCAGGAACAGGAACAGGGGGCTTCACGCATAATCTTTGCACGGTATCGATGGGCCATTCTTTTCTTTATTTTGGGGGGGGGGGGGGGGTTTAACTTATATTTGGACTAGTCGAAACCATAGATCCCCTGCGCAAGGTAAGCTGACGGATGAAGAGCTTGTTTATATATATATTTATATCTTTACATCCTGCCAACCCCCAACTAGAATAATGGACTGTAGGTAGTGTAGAGTCTTGTGCTCATCTACACTATTCAATTGCCGTTGAAACCTCGAATAGTTACCTCCACAGCCACTAGGTAGTTCAGATATTTCACGCTGCAGCCAGGCCGAATACAAATCTCTAGGCTTAAAAATACAAGCCTTAGCCATTCCTGCAGGAGGCACGCCAACAACCCATGGCTGCATTGTAAAGAGGGGTTGGCTCAGCTGTGATACTTTGCAAGCTAAGACGCAGGCATTGAATTATTACCAAGAAACGTTGCATGATTTACTCTGAAAAAAGAGAATAATATATATGGTGATATCTAGTATGAAAAGGCACGCATGAATCAATTAAAGCCTGGACAATATGGCTAATAAGACACTGGGTGCCAACACAGGGTTTAACCATCCCCGCAAGAATCATGGATAACCATAACTTGTAAGAGGACTGCTGTATAATGATTTCTGGGCATGAACCCTGTTTAAATTACTCCGTTGTTACCATGTGCCATCTGTATCTTAGCTGGATATTCAAACACGATAATTGAGGAATTCCATATTTGAGACGGGGATCAAAGCGCGATCAATTCATGAGAATTAGGAACTTAGAAATAACTCTCAACTCCTTGCCTTGGCTGCGTGATTCAGCTTTCTGTAATAATAGCGCTGGAACTGGGTATAAAAAAAACTTTTTGGTTGGAGATTTTTTTCTTCTATTTCTCCCCCCCTTTTGCTCTATCAACCCCCCTATCCACCTCCAAACCCGGGATCGCAACGCCTTTGGTTAACTTCCCAACCTATGTATACTTGCGAAAGTGAAAATAGAAACTAAAACAATCTACTGAAAATAAAAAGGAAAAAAATGAACAACAAGACAAATAAATAAAACTCCCAAAGATACAGATCCGATAGCTCTCGCAATCACTATACCAGCCGCTGTCTAGTCACGTGGAACATCATTCATCTCGGTGCCGGCATAGCTCCGGTCAAACGCTTTGGAACCCGGGCTGAACAGTGTTTCATTCATAGCAATCTGGACCTTGTCCACCGCATTGGTGCTGCCTGGATACAACGGATTGCGTACTCCGAACGGATCTGTGTCGGTGATGGTTATGTTCGGAATCCGATATGTTGTCCAGGGAGTAGCAGAGCTATTTTGGCCAATGCCGGGGGAGCGGATGTAGCTGGATGCATGAGCTGATAGGGATTGGGCCGCTGAATGATCGCGCGGATGGGTCATTTGGGAGACGGTGGACGGCCATGAGCTCCAATATGGGTCGTAGGAAAGGTCACGCTGCTGTGAGAGTCTGCTCGCAAACTGGTTGTTGTTGTTGTTGTTGGTGAAGGGAGAGATGTACTCAGGGACCATGTCCTGAAGGGTCGTGGTAGTGGCAGGGGGGACAAGTGTCATGTTAGTGGTACTACTGTATTGGTGGGTATATGGGATTTCTCCCTTGTCGTCTGCGGAGGGGATGTCGTCCAGTACCATCACATCGTCATTTTTAACCATATAGTTTAGCCCATGGGCTTCGGCATTGTAGCTGTGAAACTGGCGCTTTGCCACCTTGTGAGATAAAAGGCCTATATTTTCATCAGCAATAGCCCATTCATTCTTGATTCCCGTGGGATGTGAGGCGTTTATCTGCTTCTGCCTCTTCTTGTTGGTTTCGCTGCATCGGGCTGCCTTGCGTTTGGTGGCCAACGGAATATCGTCATCCTCTGTATCCCCAGAGTTGGCTTCATATGCACTGCTGGCACACTCCAGCCCTGGCCCCTGCTGATTGTAAATCATCATATCAGATTCAACCCCCATTTCGCTGTAAGTCATCGTTGGATTATCTATCCGATAACCTGAATGCTGCATCTGCTCTTCCTTCTTAACAATCGTCCCTTTCGACTTCGCCTGGTGAGACTTGCACTGCTGTGTCGATTTCCCTTCGATGTTAATAGATTGACTGGTTCTTTCAGGGAACGCGGTGAAATTGCTTGTACTTGTTTCGATTGCCTTCTTGAGACGAGAAAAGCGCATGCGAGCAGCAGGAGGGTTCAAACTGGTCGCCTCTCCCACGGCGTTGAAATCGATCTGTCACACCCATTTCGTCTATTAATGACCAACCCATATAAGAAACGATGGTTTGAGCATAGGATATGTGGTAAAGCGGAAACAGAAGATTCGAAATGCCACCATCGCTCGGGAATGCCACAGCAGATATGCAAACTGATATGTAGAGCAAATGCAGACTCACTGTCTTGTAGTCTGATTTCTGAAGACAGATATATAAGAACCAGAGGTTCACATCGGCCTGGGTTTTGGAAGGCATACCTGAACAAGCCCTCTTGTGAGAATATGATTGGGGACGTAATTTCGAAAGGATGACTGTCTTACAAAGTCCCTTAAATCTTTTTATTTAAATTTTTTTTGGCAGATGGCCGACTGAAAATGGGATTTCCCCAGCAAATCAGATATGGAACCGAGTGATGGAACAGCACAGGGGGACAATGAAGATGAAAGAGAGGGGAATATGAGGTGGAGTGAGGGGAGTGATAGGGAAATACACAAGGGTGGAAAAGAAGAGAACAACCGCATGAGCCTGAAGTGATATATCATAATAGGAACATTTGCCATAAAGACTAGTGTGAAGCAGTAATTGAGCTACTAGCATCACAAGTACAAGGTGACATGTGCAATAAACAGTATTGATTCTTTAAGAAATGTTCTTTAAGCATAAGCTGCAGTTAGCCTGAATATCTGTATATATCCAAGCTCGATACTCAGATGCTGTCACCATAGATGATAAAGAAACCCCTTGTTTTGTAACAAGGTAGAAAATGAGAATAGACCGAAATTAAAGTAAGAGAAATAAGACATTGGCCAGGATATATAGCCAACTGTGAAATGTATTTTATAGCGAGCGCACGTAGAAGAAACTTATCTATCCATTCCATTGTACCGACTGATCGTCAAGTCATTACAAATCCTTTCTATACTTTCATTTCAACATCTTCTGTATCTGGGGCGGACGAAGCGAATTTTTTGCCTGCATGCATAGCAAACCGCTCCGCTGACTCTTTGACAGCTTCCATAAGGACCGCCTGTGCCCCCCGCGCCGCATCAACAGCTCCATCTATCAGAGCTTCGTGACTGGTGGCCGCGTTCCGCGATCCGGCTGATATATTCGAGGAGTCGCCCTTGAGCCATAGTTCGGTAATCTCATCCCGCGATGGCATATATCCTACAACACAGGCGGATGCAATTCCTTGGTGTTCGGATGGGTCCGGATCCAACACTAATGGCTGGCCATGTCCCCTCTCGGATGGTGCTTTTGATTCCCCTGAAGCTTCAACGTTCGGGTCCTCTACAAAAGCAGCAACCCCCCCAGTAATAAGATCCACGCAATCAATCCGAGCGTCAGCAATTGCTGCTGAGGCGACAGTGATACAGCCCGCAAGAACATTCATCAAGCCCCAGCCATCTATACCTCCCAGCGGACCGGAGGATAGAACATCACCCCACCAACGATCGTCTTCCCCTTCTAGTACAGTCACTGTGATATCGAGCCCGCTTTTAGGCCATCGTTCCCCTATTATAACTCCTCTCAGAGCAGTTTCGAGGTGCACGCCAAGATCCCTTTCATTGACATCCCGGATATAACCCCTTCTTCGTCTGGATGCGAACGGTGCGAATTTCACGTGTGTAGAGAGGAGGAGGTTGGGTGAGAATGGCGCCGAACGGGGGAGAGGTTTTGGGCCATGAACGGAGCAGGTGAGTTTTAGAGATGAGGATGGAGGAATAAGGGTTTTCGATTTTGACCGGGGGAGGATTGTGGAGGGTTGGAATTCGAGATATGCGGAACCAGAAGCGGATGGGATAAGACCCGTCTTTAAAACTATTGGGCGCAAATTAGTCATCAAAACATATTTCCCATTTCAATAAGGGTTTTGCAATAAAACCTACATATTTTTCTCAACTCATCGGGCCTTCTGGTGCGTATAGGGCGCTCGAGCGCAACTGAGCGTTGGCCGTCGGAGGAAAGTAGAGATGAGGCAAATACTGGTGGCCGTGTGCCTCCAGGAGGTCCATTTATTCGTCTCTTATCAGCCATTATACATTCCCCAGCTAATAAAAGAGCGTCAGAGGAATAAAAGACAGGCTTGTAGAGGCAATGGAAGCGATGGTATTTATGTTTTTTTCCTCTTTATTCATGGATCATCTGAAATTCAAAATATCAAATTGGAGTTGTTTGGAGTGTTTGCAGTGTTTGACGGCTGGCCGGAGCAATGTTTAACCGACACCGCTTAGCTCATCCGCACTTTTGAGAAATCTCCAACTTCAAATATTTTTTCTTCTTCTTTTCTTTTCTTCTCTTTCTCTTGCATCTTACAACAACAAATACCTATTACATCAACATCACTGTAAGCTGTTCTATGCTGGATGAAGCTGGGATAGTTATATAGTGAGATATGTAGCTGGGAATGGACGGCATTTCTTATTGTACATGGTAAGCCTTTGTCCCATTTTTCACTCCCAAGTCACAACCTGCTACCTATATGAGGAAAGCCTACCAAAACTTTGTTCGGAGATTCTTCCGTGAGCCACTTGAACAACATGCACTACCATCTGACCATTCTCTATATCTATCTTACTATTCTTGTTGAGTTTATTTATGGACTGAGCTAATAGTATGGCAAGAATAGAAATCACTTGTGTTGTTCGAGTAGACCCACACTAACTAACCACCCTATCCTTGAGAGCAAGGCTGAAAAGGTACATTTTTTCTTCCTCCCACCCTCTTCCATTGTCTACCTCCTTTCTATGATGAGAAACCTTCTATTCAGTTCTGCTTCTGCAAAATCATTGAAGAAAAACCCTTTAACCAAAAATAACGATCCTGATCCACATATCAATACACTTAATTGTCCTTCTCATGAAATTTTCAAAACAAATCCAGCTAACAAGCCCTCGGGATATTTCAAAATAGTAGTCTTGTGTTCTCGTTCCGCAGCAAATGAAAAAGAACTAACATAGCAACGCTACCCCGTTCATCTTAAAACTATCAATGTCAGTATTTAATATATCTATCTCTCTCTCTCTCTTGAAAACCTTGTCCCACATCCCACCCTCCCCAACCACACCAATCTTTCATGATGACAACAAGTCAATCCATTCCACGAGTCTCCTCACGGAGCGCCCTTCTTTCATAAGGGGAAGAAAGGAAGGAAGAAAAATGAGTTCCTCTTCGCCATTCCCACACTCCCTGATACCGGACCTTTCCTTTTTTATATATTTTCGTTGACATCTCTCGTCTACAACTGGAGCTCTTCGACGTAAAATGGAAAAGGAAGGGGATGATAGGTTGTGGAGCTCTGCTGGTGTTTTGTCGAAGGGGTTTTGGGGGAGTGTTAAAAAGCTCTCCCAAGCTCATTTTCCTCTCTTTCTCTCTTTTTCTCTTAGTGATTTACTCATCCGATCATCTCTTGGGGGAACGGCTCGTCTTGGGACGTTTTTTCTGAGGATGGTGTCGGGATGAGGGAAGGGGTGAGTTCATGGCTTTGCTGAATATATAATATCTCTACCCCCTCTCTTCATCTTTGCTGGCCTTATCCTTGGTTCTTTTGAATATTCATAACCGTTACGTTGGGTGTTCGGGAGAGTGACTTGAAGTCGTTGCCCAGGTGGCATGTCATCGATAATTAGTAGCTGACTTCGAGGTTTAGGTTATCTACAGGGCATTGTGATACTATATCTATCTACTGATAATGCTTCAATTTGTACGGGGAAAGACAGCAGGCAGCCTAGCTTTTTGTTTCAGCCTCCTGTTAGACTAACTATAAAGAATAGCAACTTATGAATACACAATGGATTTATATTGGATTATATTTTAATTATGATGTCTCCTACAAATCCACATGACTGCTTAGTACTCCGTACATGTGCAAAATATGCCTAAATAATTTTTTCATATGTTTTCTATGCTACGCCTGTATATATATATATGTGAGATATCTAGGTATATAAAAAGGTAGAAGTTAGAAACAAAAAACTCCATCTCCCTTTCTAAGGAAAAAAAAGAGAAAAACATATTCAGACAGTGGTTTGTGTTTGCTGGGGAAAATAAGAAAGAAGAACAAAACAGCAGCATTGATCGGTCATGGATAAATACAGGGAATAAACAAAGGTGGAGAAACATGATGTATGTACCGTACGTATATAGAAACGGGTCACGCACACACAACAGTTCCATGAAGTTCCACAAAGAGCTGAAGAGGCGGGGGAGTGGAGGGGAAGAAAGAAATATTATGTTATGCAAAGGGTAGCCGAAAAACATGATATATATATATATATATGCATAAAAAACTCGCTTCCACCCATATAAGTCTATATAAAGTATGTTTATGTGTGCAAAGGAGCCAGCCACTCCCTCTTCCTTCTATCCTTTCCTTCTGTCATGGGCCTAGATTCTCGTCGTTCTGCGTTGGACGGGTAACTACCTATTTTAAGTAGCAGAGCAGAGCGGACTCTTATGATTATATGGATTCAAAGCACCATAGCGGAAGAGGACAAGGGTGTTTTTGTATATATACGGTGACTGAAAAAAAGCAAGGAAAAAAACCAACTTTAGATTTCATCGTCGTCGTTATTTATCGTTCGTTATGGTATGGTAGTGGCGGCCTAATCCTCGTGTTCCGCCGTTGGTGTGGTAGCTCCGTTTGAGCGTGACATACTGTATGGTGCCTACATTGGTAGATATACGTGGTCAATTTTGGTAGTTGCACGAAAGGCTCGAACAAGAGAGGAAGTATAGCAGCCATCGATACATACCAGGACCTTTTTGGCGTTGCATACCCGCCATGCCAAGTTCCGGACATTTCCATCAGCGCGGACAACCTCAGGCGCAAATTCGATACCGAACCTGAAATCATATGTTAGTATATAAAGGTTCATCGACAGATATTGCGGTCTGTACCCAGTGCGAAGTCGACTTGGGCAGAAAGGAATTCTGAAAATAATGGATCACTCACATATGGTGGACGGCAAAGACCACTCTCTTTGAGTACTTCCCATCTCTGTCAACTAGGCTGCCATAATGTTCCTCGACAGTCTGTGGTGCGATTTCAGGGTCCCTGTCAAAGCAGTTTTGGACAACTGGTAACAAAGCCGCTTCAATAGCAGCCCTGACGAGCCCGTGGTTATCGCTTTCGATGTCATCCTCGTCGAATCTTCCAATGCGGATTTCAAAAGGGCGCGATACGGCCATGACATTATGCTTGCCGTTATGGTGGTATCTAAATTCAAAGACACCTTGAGTCCACCAGAGCTTATCGCCTGAGAAAATCATTTCTCCAGATGAGACGTCTCTTGATTCACCATCCTCGCGAGGTCTTTTCAAAACAATGTCGCTCGAGACTAGCCCTTGTTCACATGTCTCAGAATCAAACGAAGCTTGGTTAGTGGCGATCCATCGACCCTGAGAGGATACCCGTGTAACCTCCCGCGAGGTATTATCAGTAACCATGTAGAGACCAATCCAGTCCTTCTTGCTGTGATTCAGTGGGGCGGTCCATTTGACTTTGATCGGAGCACCATATTCGAACATGAGGTTTTCCTTTTCGTCTCTCCTGTATGGCATAGATCGTGCTTTTTCACCCTCCTTATCACTAGCTCTCTCAAATTGCGCTAGTTGAGAAGATTGTGTTCCTTCTAAGCTAATAGAGTAGTCTTTTAGATCATAACCAGCCAAGTCCGGCTCAAGGCGAGAAATGGTGACTCGTGCCGGGTACTTCTGGAACAAGGCAGAAGTATCTTTGACGAAAGTTTGAACACCTGTAGCGAGTTTAGGTCGGGCAGCTTCTATGAACTCTTCAATGAATTCAAACGAGTCGTCGAGTATTTTGTCGACACTGCCATGGAATTGTTTCAGAGATGGTGGCAATGAACGCTTTAGGCTCCTAACAAGGCCCGCATCTCGTCTTAGGCTCTGACCATAAAGTTTTTGCATATGGGGACGCTCGACCAGTTGGATGAATGCAAGAGTTAATGTATGGCTCAGCAGTGCAAGGAAAACGAGGGACTTGGTGCTGGTGATTAGAACCGCGCCCCAGACACCTGCTAAACCAAGCACACGCTCTGGATTATTCAAAAACCGGTAAATCCCACTATAGGTAAGTTTTGGGGATTCGTCGAAAAAGAAATCTCCAAAAAACCATCCAAATTCGCCAAGAGATTCGTAGATACTGGTAGATGTCCAAATTTGGAGGGCAATCAAGCTTGCACCTAGGATGTGTCTCAAAAGAACGAGACCGTAGCCCCAGTCTTGTGGGAACGAATACATCTTCCAAGCAGCAGCGATGAAGCTCGCATAGGTCATGGTCATGCTCAGATGATACGTCCCTTTCCATTGTCGCCAAGCTTCATGATTGCTTTCTCCGTATTTCACGAAGTGCCTGGTCCACATCTTGCAGTTTGATTGGCGATTGAGTATGTAACCAATACCCACGGAATACCAAATCCTCCAAAGGGCAGCGTTCAGGACGAAGCAAAATTGATACACGGGAGTTGACGGAGTCAGAGTAGCCAGGACAAAGAATAGCACCTGGACTAAAAGCACGGATGAGTCCGTACTCCGGTACAGGTCGATATTTTGAAGGCCTAGAAGGTTATGCATCGACGAAGATTGCAAGGTAGCCATGACTGGTGCCGAGTTAAGGATGTCACTGACGACTGAACCTTCATGTGAGATTTCGTCCTCTTGTAGCTTAGGATCTGTGTCGGCCGCGACTCTCTTCCGGGGCGGGGGGGCATTGTAGGTTTTCTCGATATGGGGATTTTCAACTAGAACCAGAAACGCAAACTGGGCAGCATGTGCCAAGATAGAAATAAAAAGCACCTTGTAACTGGCTGCCATCAAGGAGATGCCGTAATATCCAGCATAACCAACGGAATACATAGGATGAGGAGCCATCTCAAAAACACCGTCGAAAGTGAGATCCTGATCGATAAGATAAAAGAAATCTCCCCAGTACCATGCAAAGTCCTTGACTACCCGATGCGCGTCCAACTTAACCCAGAGGTTAAAGAGCACCAAGCTCGTCCCGGTAATCCATCTCAAAGCCAGCATGAGGAAACTTTCTCCAGCAGGACGACCACCACAGGCGATTGCAAACAGGCAGTATGACGTAAAGTCACACATTAGAATTAGATCGACAACACGTCTAAACACAAGCCAGGTGTTGTATTCTGTGGGGGCCTTCTCGAAGGAATACTCTTCCGATATTTTTGTTTCCAATTCCCACTTGAGCATGTTGTATAAGGTCGGATGGGGGTTCTGGCCAGTGGATGGGTTCACGAAGATGTTTGACTTTTTGGCCCAACAGACCAATGTCCGACCATTTGACTGCATGTGTAGGAGCCATCCTATCCCGATGTTGTAAGAAGCACGCCAGAACAGGAATATGACGGCAAAAGTTGCGACCCTGAACGAGGGCGGAAGAAACCAGAGCAGGAGGATATGGCAGCCCAGAATAGCGAGAACGAAGATATCGGAGAGGTTCTTTGGCTCTGAAGGTGAAAGTAGCTGCGATACCATATCACGGGTGGGCGGAACAGTGAAGACTGTAGTTTGATGTCATACAGCATTATTAGCAAACCCATAGCTCATTTTTGAGGCTGAAAATGATGTCAGGCTTTCTATTCGTCCGGTACAGATAAATGGAGAGCACCACCAGTCCCATTGCAGGAGCTGTGGACGCTCAGACACCGTTTATTTATTATCTTCCATTTGCCCACAATTATTCTTCAGCAAAAAGCAGAGCGAGGGGAGCTCACCTGTGCCATCCGGAGTTCTGCCAAAGGTCTTCTTCTCTGAATCTGTCGCACCCCCTTCTTCTACCTGTAGCTTATCCCCCAGAGACTGGGAAGCCACCTCCCCGCCCTTGGTAGGCTTTGATGATGTCTGTACATTCCGTTCACGAAGCCCGTTTAAGCGGGGTTCAAGTCCCGTCGACGCCGCCGGTTCACTCATGGCTGACGCTGTAGACCGTCGTCAAGGTCGAGAACAGCAGTGCAGCAGCGTAAAAACGCGAGAGGTGAGAGGAGAGAGATGAAGTCAAGTTGAATTGACTGTGAAGCGTTGAGGCGGAAGATGTTACTAGTCGCGAGAGTTGTCGTGGGAAAAGAAAAAGTTGGTTGCTTTAACCCCAACTCTTTTTTAGAAGGTTCTGGTGGTTAGGTTAGATTATTTAGGTTAACTGGTTATATACGACCCCCCACTACTATGGAGCCTGGACGGACTGCTATGTATAGGTAAACCACCAGCGAACCAGTACCAGAACAACAGCAAACCCTTGTCCCGCGAGGATAATAAAGTGTGAATAAATTAAGTATTGTTGAATTTTGTTATTGCTGGGTTTGTTCGAGTCCCTGGTGTCAAAAATGGTCCCTTATTCGACAGCTCACAAGAGCTGCATATCCATTATCTAGTGTGGGGAGAGCAACGAAAGATACACTGCAAGTTACCTACAGTTATTTTATTGGAGCGAATCACATTCGAGGCGGCTTACGGAGTAGTTAGTTACTGTACATGTACACCAGACAAATGATGTCAGTTGCTTCTTCGCTTAACTGAATTTCTCACATGGGGGGAATTCATCAAGCATTACGGTCGGGGTGGGATATTTATTGATGATGCGGGTATCAAAGTCAAAGTCTCACCCATTGACCAAGATTTTTATAGGATCTTAGAGGATATAGAGGATAAGAGTTATGCTCATGCAATTTTCGTCTTGATCATTGTGGATTTTCCTTCGCTCACCTTCCGACGGAGAGCACCAGGGACGGACAGATAATCGCAGATGGCGAGCCAATAATGGTCCAATGGAACACCCTTGAGTTGCACTAACTACCCTGACGTGGGGTGTGTCGTTTTGCATTAGCGGCAGTTAGTTATATTAGAGAAGAATTGAAGTCTTCCTCTTGGGGCTCCAGCATGTGAAAGTGTCTACTCTCAACCCCAACAATCAAGCGCGTCATAGCTTGGATTGTTTCAGAGTTGTGGGAAAAAGTATGAAAATCGAATTCCCTAGAGCTAAATAAAGAAAAAGTCATTGGAACCCGATAGGTTTTGCTGGACTTTTCCCTGTTAATGTTTTACTGGTTAACTACAGCCATTGAGTTCAGATAGCTGTGATTTGCTGCTCTAGTTGAATTATTGCCTGGGAACCCGTATCATACTTTGATAACTGCTTCAACGTAGGGCGGTAAAGATAATAAGCTTGAAGGGGGGTGGGGGATGGCTTCTGCCGTCGCTTTCCATGAGGAATCAACGTTACTTTTTCTTCCATTTACAATGATTATTTATGAAGCGAGAAGAAACTAAGGTCGAATGATGTATGTACCGAGTTTTGTTCTGGAAATTTACTGCATAGATCTAGTCAATCAAACCGCATCCCTTCCAGGCCATAAGAATCATTGGTCCAATTGCTTCTTCGTGCGTCGACTCCCTCTGACGGATGACAACTTCTGCATGTTGCCTTCCTCCTCGCTAAGGCTATCAATTATCTCTTGTACCTTCAGGGCTTCCGCTAACTCGGTTTGGAGCTCTTCCGCCTGTGTGGCAGTAAGATGGATGTTGTCGGGGGACAATGGGTGCTGGACGATCAGCACTCCGGTTCGAAACATCATGAAAGCGAAATCGGTCACAAGGGTTTTGATTCGCTCCAGCTGCTCTTTTCCATGCTTCCCTGTTAGTCTTTGGGCTATCTAGTCAATTCACGTCGTTTATTTGACAGTTGGAAACACTGTGTGGTCTTTTGATTCTCCACGTGGTGTGAGTAACCAGGGGAAAATGTTCGCATATTAAGCTCTACGACACGTATTCGGCCTCAACCTCTGCCTCTGTCCCCAACCTTTACTAAACATCGTTTCCTCTTCAAATTTGAAGATAATTCCTGAAGAGGCTGGAGACGGTCTGGAAGGAGGCGAGAGCGTTCAAAATCAACCAGCATCGCCCGCTGCCGCTCGTCATTCCAGAGGATGTTAGGTTCACGCACGTCGTTATGCTCCACCCCCTCCTGGCGGACCTCCTCAACTGAACGATGGACTTCTCCTTTCAGGTCTAAGGCGCCGGATGACTGCGACGTCTCCCCACCCCACGACATCAACAACATGTGTACAATCTCCACACCGAGATCCATCCAGTATGGCTTGACAAGACCAATGTTCCCCAGGTACACCGGCACCACCTGCCCCTGAAGTCTCTCTAGCCGCTGATACATACGGCCCTCATGTTGTAAATATGGTATAAACGCCGATATTGTCCCTTTGCCCACAAAAGTATACCCGTGGGAGGCCAAAGTGATTTTAAAAAGATTACCCCTTGCACCTTGTTTCCATAGTGGCTCGCAATCCTGATCTAGAGTCCGGCCTAGTTGTTTCCGGACTAGAGTAAGAAAGGTTTTACCATTGATCCTATGTCGTCTACAAGGTTTGCCATTGCCATGAATCAACGCATTCGGGCAACTCTCATCCAATGCCGATCTCCGGACCAACCCCAAAAGACACGCCTGCGTGCAGTACTCGCGGGTTTGACCTCTCGTCCGAGACGACACCGGACTGTTCATCGATGCTGTCTGGGCCGGAGTTGGAGTTGAATGAGTTACCGGAACTGGTGTCTCCGGCCACCTAGGTTCTGGTTCAGAGGATGAGTCGTCACCCGAATCGATATATGCGGAGGGTTGGTCCTCATTGCATTTGCTTTGTCTAGTACGCCTCGCCCGCAGGTTAAACGTTCGCGACTCGTTGGAAGGTTTTCCTTTGAACTCAGACGTTTGAGGAGTCTTGGATCTCTTTGAATTGTCTGGCGTTTCGGGTAGAATGCCCTCCCCATCAATCGGCCATTTGGGTAGTTTTTGTATCCACCTGTTGCACCAGTCTTGGCCTCGTCTTGTGGACATGAAGGCCAGGAGACTGAAGGAAAGCACCTGGCCAAGCGCAGTATGAAAGGCATTTCTTTTTGGATCAGTAGCGACGTGTTTCTTTTCATCGGGGGTGATTAGGCGATAGAATACTGTTGTTGGGTCGGCCTCGTCGACCCGAAGGAAGATAAAAGATTTTCCTGTGCTTATGTAGCTATACTCCAAACCGCTTTTGATCATATAATCAAAAGTCTGCGTGATCACTGATCCCACCTTCTTATCCGCATGATATCGTTTCCTCTTTACAGTATCAATTGGAATCCTATACTCCCGAACAACCTCTCGATCTAGGTTCATCG
This sequence comes from [Emmonsia] crescens, assembly GCA_002572855.1. NCBI lineage: Eukaryota > Fungi > Ascomycota > Eurotiomycetes > Onygenales > Ajellomycetaceae > Emergomyces > [Emmonsia] crescens. The sequence continues at coordinate 95,993 of PDND01000069.1, forward strand.
GCCGTAATCCGTTTTCAAGGTCCCATTTGGGCAGCTTGTGGGGCGGTTTATACTCGATCAAGTAGGAGAGTGAGTTCCTGTCTTCCATATCTTTGTAGACGCAAATCCGGTCTGCCCTGACAAGTGTCAATGCCACTGTATCCGTATTAGATAACGCTTGAGCTTCTAGGTGTTGTTGAACCTCTTCGACTTGTTCGTCTAGAGTGTTGGCATGGTTCTCAAACATCACTCCACGGCCTAGACTAAACCGCTTGTGGGCTCCCTCCATCTCACTCAAAGCAGCAATGATTGTACTGATGGGTTTTTCGATGGACAACTGCTGGTGGGGCCTCAAGTCATCTTCTGAGGCAAATTTTCTGTCGCACAGCATGTCGCCCAGCTCTTCCAGTGTCCGGCTAGAAGAAAAGAGTCTCGGCGACGCAGACGAAGAGTGGAAAAATTCATAGACCTCGTCAAAGCGACGCCGTTGACCTTCATCAAATCCCTCCCACGGAAGAAGCTTCTTGGGATAGCATCTGCCTTTAGGTGAGGTGACAGTTCCCTTAGTAGAGAATGATATATCGAATTGAACCGAAAGACGTTTGGAGAAGTGTATATGGCATAGATCTAGATACTCTTGAAACGTAGTGTTTGTCTGATTTCTTTCCTCCTCCGCTCGAATGGCTCGTTCTTCTGCCTTTTGCTTGTCCGCCTCTGCCTTTTGCTTGTCCGCCTCTGCCTTTTGCTTGTCCGCCTCTGCATTCTGCGCGTCCGCCTCTGCTTTTTGCTTGTCCACCTCTGCCTTTTGCGCGCCCTCTTCTGCCCTTTGGGCGCGTAGTTCAGCAGCTTCTAATCGCCGCCGGAGGTCTTCGAAGTCTGATCCGGAGAATGCCATATTTGCGGTCACTTCACTGGGATGGGGATAAAGGTGATGACGCGGAAATGTTTGTTTTTATCAAAAGGCATAGTTTGTCGTCGAGTAGAGGGGAAATCAGGTGGAGACCACTAAATTAGCGTGTTTGTCTTGTTTGTCTGATACATTAGTCATTCAAAGGGGTTAGGGTTACGCTTTTTTATTCACCACACGACTCTATATACATACAATTTATATGGGCATTTATACGAATAGACTGTGCGGGCCAAGAAGCTAGCAATCGGCGAGTATAAACGAGCGTTCTAGTGGTAGGGGCCGTAGCGGCTAGCTACTACAACCTCTTCTTTTTCTAACATATATCTATTTCGATGTAATCCGTATCTCGCGAGCATTGGTGGTACAAACATTTCTGAATCGGACCTTCACTATGTGTGCAAGCCCTCCAAGCCTTCTTCAAACTGAGAGCACTGAAATTGTGGAGGGGATGAGTCCGATGTTAAATACCCTATATGAGCTAGCAGTTGGGCGTGGGCGGGGAGAATGTTCAAGTTTTCGATGTTTCGAGAGAACAGAAAGGATACCTACTAGAATGCCCTCTTTTCCACCGAGCACGCAAATAGCAAACCAATGGTGCATAATTTATATAAATCCTTCCAAGGTTAGGTAGATTCACTGGTATATTTTTAAATTGACAGAAGTAACCTTGGAATAGGGAACATTATTTATTTCAAGCCTGTCTTTTTGGTATCATACGGTACCGTATTTTACAATACGCCGAACCCGGAACTTTATCCGGCGCAACAGACCAGCGTGGATTAGTAATGCTCCTCCTTTTTCCAAGGTTCTTATCCGCCACCAAAAAAAGCCCCCTATCAATATCATCTGAGCAGCCCGCAAATAATCCAGCATATAATCCAGCTGTGTTGATTTCCAAACATAAACAATTATACCCATATATCCTCTCTATATAATACTAACACTCAAAAGAAATAAAGTATGCACTGGCCTACCTTAAAAACGGCAAACATGGCTCCATTAATGGAGGAGCCAAGCCCCGCGTTAAACGCATTATCCAAAGCGGCTCCTAAGCTCGTCGCTCCTGAACCAGGTACGTTCGTAAAAAGGACCTCACACTCTCTATCCTACCAAAATTTTTGCATGCCATACCATCCTAACACTAATCCTTCCGCCAGAACACTGCCCGGGCCCCGAATCCGAACAAGCAGGCAAAGGTGATGCATGCAACGGCTGTCCCAACCAAGCCATCTGCGCCGCCGCCCCCAAGGGCCCCGATCCCGATATCCCAATAATAACCGCCCGCCTCGCCTCAATACGACATAAAATCCTCGTCTTGTCAGGGAAAGGTGGCGTGGGCAAGTCGACCTTCTCCTCCCTCCTTGCACACGCGTTCGCGTCCAACCCAGCCTCGACCGTCGGCATCATGGACACAGATATCTGCGGGCCGTCGATACCGAAGATGATGGGCGTTGAAGCGGAGACTATCCATATCACCAATGCGGGCTGGAACCCCGTATGGGTATCCGATAACCTATGCGTTATGAGCGTGCAGTTCATGTTACCGAACCGGGACGATGCGGTGATCTGGCGGGGTCCGAAGAAGAATGGGCTGATAAAGCAGTTTCTGAAGGATGTTGAGTGGGGGGAGTTGGATTATCTGATCGTCGATACGCCGCCGGGCACGTCGGATGAGCATCTTTCGGTGAATTCGTTCCTCAAGGAATCTGGGGTTGACGGGGCGGTGGTGGTGACGACGCCGCAGGAGATGTCGTTGTTGGATGTGAGGAAGGAGATTGATTTTTGCCGCAAGGCTGGAATTCGCATATTGGGGCTCGTGGAGAATATGTCTGGCTTTGTGTGTCCGAAGTGTACGCATGAGTCTCAGATCTTCCGTGCTACGACCGGTGGTGGAGCGAGGTTGGCGAAGGAAATGGGTATCCCGTTCTTGGGTGCTGTGCCGCTGGACCCGAGGGTAGGGATGGCGTGCGATTTTGGGGAGAGCTTCATGGATAACTTTCCTGATAGCCCGGCGTCTGCTGCCTTGAGAAGGGTGGTGAGAAGCATTGGAAAATTTGTCGGGGAGGATCCTGATGAGGTTCTTCCTGACGCTGGGCCGATTTAGGAATTTCTTACATTATTTTTGCGTATGATCTGCCTCTCAGAAGAAGGCTTAACGCATTGCATTTGGAGTATTCAAAGGTGTTAAAAAGGTGGGCGTTTTGGGAATCGACGACATATTAATATTAGGGGCATTTACAATAACAGCGGCACGGCGTCGGGAATTTTTATCTATATTTTACGCACGCGTGGGGAGGCCGTTGTTTCTCTCCCCTCACTTTTCCATGTATAACACGATGATCACAATGGATCACTGATGGAATAGGAATGAATAATCGAGTTGGATTACACTCTGATAGAAATAATATATAACATCTTTTATTAGAAATAAACCCATCCATTATATTAAATCAGGCTGTGTGATATATTACACCACCACCATATTACCTCCATCCACCCCATCCATAACAGAGTATGACGGTTACTGAATATTATCATCCTCATCGGTAACTCGTTTCGTATCATTCATTTCATGCCAAGCGGCTGCGTGCACGAATCGTATGTACATGTACATGTACATTGTACAACGGCAGGAGTTACATTCTATGCAATCAAATCGATAAGCGCAGAGGAACCAGCATGAAACTCAAACCTCCCAACGCGATATCCATATATACCTAGGTATCTATTTAATAAATGCTAGTTACTCTTCTGCAAAAATTTGCTCCATAATAAAAGTAACCAGCCATACGGCTTGTCAAAATCTTGTCTGGAGTTAACCGCTGGGCGGGCGTTTTCAGAGTAGCCAAATCTGCCGACGCATGAAAACAAGTTATTGATGAACAGCTCTCTTTCTACTCCGTAAAAGTATGTAACTCGTTCAGTGCCAGGATAGTTGTGTTGTAGCTAATGATATGGCTAGGGGCGCGTGGAAGTGGAAGCAGAAATGGATATCCATTGTTGGGCAAGCTTCATGAAAGTGTTAAGTTAGATACCTAACTTGAATTGAACGAGTACGCGCTGGAGAGTGTATATTTATAGAGAAATCGATCAATTTCACCATTGTCATCGGGCCAGGAAGAGAGTTAGTTTGCCCAGGATCATATCAAACCTTTCATCAGTACGGAGTAGTTACAAAAGACTGTTCAAAACGCTCGCATTGTATGTGTGGGCAGTGTAACGAACTGTGTAAATAGCCCTACCTTGCAAGTCGCTGAGGACGAGAGGGTGTGGGTGGGTTTTTAGACAACAAAATATGTGCTTATTGTACGTTTCTTGGGGGATGAGCAGTCGAACAGGGAGAGCCCTTTTTCTTGCTTGTGAATGTTGATTATCAGATGGATCCTTCTGAGCACGCCGAGAAATGCTGTTACACGGTCTGTGGGAGCAGTAGCATCTCAGTAAGTAAGCATGTATGTATCTTGGAGCCATCCATAGGATCTAGATAAAAAATATCTCTCAGCGGTATACTCTGTAATCCTCGCGATACAAGTATATTTAAGTTAGTTAAAAACTCCCCGTATTGGAACTTTCAAGATCCTGTCGGCAATTTACTGCTGGAAAACGAATCACAAGTCCGAGGAATACGCCGCGTAAAAGTACTGTACATACCTCTTTGTAAGAATAATCAGTGGACATTGTTTGAGAAAACTATGAAACAACCAGGGGCTGTCTCAGGATGGCTGCACTGCTTTTGACTTGACGTTGTTGATTTGCCTGAATGCAATCCACGGCATGTTTCAATCACTCGCGGTTTCGACATTGCCACCAAGCTGGCGTCTTACAGGCCCGTTCAGAGACCAGGGTGCTTATTTGAAGCCACACGGGCGCTACGTTCAGGGACAAGGCTTTTTGGTCGCGGGGGATATCCATGCCAGGAATTTGGGGCGTTTGTTACCAGCCACCAACGACACCACGACACAACGACACAACCTTATTAACGCCCCTCTCTTTATTTATTCCTGCCACTTCAAGGGAGAGGCGAACATGCGCCGACCGAGCCAGTACAAGGAGGGCGATGGGAGGGCGGTTTGTCTCGATTCCCTTTATTTAACACCCTAATGGCTGGAATATTAAATAAAATAAATCCTGATGGGATAGATTTTCAGCACGGGACGATGAAGAACGAGCATAGGGCCAATAGGGCTAATTCCACTCACCGCAACCGATATCCTTCAAAACAAAAATCACCCCCTTTCGCCGAGAAAGCCCCTGGGCCTTGGCTAGCACGGTGTGTCAGACCAGTGCAGGAACTGACAGGCCTTGCGCCGGTTAGATATGAGAGAGCATGAAATAGCGTTGGACTGGGATCCTTTCTGCCGCCGTTGTCATGGTCGTGGTCGTGGTCGTTGGTGTTGGCGGCAGGGTGGTGTGGCTGCTCGGGAAGATCCATCCCATATATTTGCGGATATTCTCCGTATTATTATATATGTAGAATATATCTTCTTTTGGGGAGAGGATGAGGGTTTATTTCAAGGGTGTTTTATTTTCTTTCTTTGGTCGTTATATCGAGGCCCTTTAGTAGTTACCCTTGTTTCCCGTGTTTTCTCTCTGTCACTTTATCTTTCTTGCTTTCTTCCTTATTGTATGAGGTTTCTTCTTCTATTCCTGTCTCGCTATATTCCTTCACGCCTCTAATCAATTCCCCCAACTCTCTCATTTTCTCAACAACATTGCCTCTCTATATGACTTTTATTAGGTCATAGTCTTCATTTTATTTACTCTACTATTTGCCATTTCTTGTGCATAGTGTGTTTATACATACATTCATTCATAAACACTATACCCTTCTGCAGTGTGTGTGCATTTGGTTTCTCTCCTTCACCCCCTTGTGTCTGGACACGGCTTTACATTCTTGTGAATATCTTCAATTCTTTCACTTCCGTCGAACGGGACCATTCCTCTTCCCATCTCTTTTTTCTTGTCCATACGCTCTTTTTATTTAGAAAACGGACAAGATGCAGTGGATACAGGCATTACTCTACCTATATCTCCTCTCCTCCCCCGCCGTGCTAGGGGCTCCCGCGCAACCATCACAACAACTGAAAAAACGGACATTTAAAGTCAATCGGATACGTCGATCAGATTATGTGCCAAACGGTCTATCTGCGATCAAGAAGGCATACGCCAAGTTTGGCATTATCCCTACGGATATCAACTTTGGGTCTTTGGACTTCAACATTTTCCCGACTGCTGCAGATCGCCAGGCTATAAACAAGGCAGACGAACCAGATGAGAATGGCGCAGTTACCAATATGCCCGCGCAAAATGACGTCTTGTATCTGGCCCCTGTGACAATTGGTGGTCAAGAGTTTGTGATGAACTTTGACACTGGGTCGTCAGACACGTACGTTATACATACCCATGATCTGAGAGTGGGGATAACATGATGCCCACAAACAGGCAGGGGAACTGCGTTATTTACATACAAGGCCCATCAACTAATATATACTCTTCTTCTCTTTCTCTATAGATGGGTATTCAACACGAAACTAGACCCAAGCGTATCAGCCGGCCATGCAGTTTTCGATCCCGCAAAATCCAGTACATTCCAGCTACTCGAAGGCTCAACCTTCAACATCACATATGGCGATTCTTCCTTCGCACGGGGCGGAGTTGGCAAAGACACAATCGACATCGGCGGCGCGACGGTTCGAAACCAAGGCTTCGGCCTCCCAAACGAGATCTCAGAGTCATTCCGCGCCGACGAAGCTTCCGATGGCCTCGTTGGTCTAGGGTTTACCACCATCAACACCATGAGACCAGAACAACAAACCACCTTCCTCGAAAACATCGCCCCCGATCTCCAAGAACCCGTATTCACCGCCCAACTAAAAGCCCAGGCGCCGGGCAGCTATGAATTTGGCACAGTTGACAACACCAAGTTCTCCGGTGACATGGTTGATATCCCCGTGGACAACTCCCGGGGCTTCTGGGAAATAAAATCCACCATGTTTATGGTTGGCGATGATGCAAGCGTCAGCACCATCTCAAAGGGCGTGGCCACTGCGATTGCTGATACGGGGACGACGCTGATGCTGGTGAATCAGGAGATTGTGGACTCGTATTACGCGAAGGTTGAAGGGGCGCAGATGTCTGTGGCAGCCGGTGGGTTTATATATCCCTGTAGCTCGACGCTGCCGGACTTGTGGGTATCCTTGGGTGATACACATCTGGCAAGGATACCGAGTAGTTTGGTGAATTTCGCTACGGTGGGGACCGATACCGCCACCAACACGCAGCGTAAGTTTTTACCTCCTTTTTTTTATTTTGATTATGGCTATATACCTTTTATATACCAATCCATACTGACTTCGTTATTTTTAATCCAGTCTGCTTCGGAGGCATCCAATCCAACCAAGGCTCCGGCCTGCAAATCTGGGGCGACATATTCTTCAAGGCAGTGTTCGTTGCATTCGACCTGCGAGGCCCAAAGCTTCGAATAGCAGCACACTCTTAAAAAGGAAGAATAGAAAAGAAAGAAGAAAAAAAGAATAGAAAAAAAGAAGAAAAAAGAAATCGTACCATTTATTCCTATCAAGGGATTTTTAAAGGGCATGATATACACATTACATACAGCATACATACAATACATATATAGTTTATCTCCCTCACCCCGCCCCCGTTCCTCCTTTCGACAAATGAACCAAGATAATCGGCAATCAAGCGCCCTACCAGCTAGCTACATAGATGATACCACTGGGGTTTCTTCGTCTTTGTTTCCCAGCCGCTCATCAACCATTGATTGCCCGTCATTTGTTTGTTGAAGAGAAGAAGACAAAAGAGGACGAGAGCTCATTAGTTGGTGATTTGACTCTTCTTGCTGAGTCAAGGAAAACAGAAGGGCATCATCACACGAGCGCCCTATGAAAGCTTTTCATTTTATCCCCCCCCCACGCCCAACCGGTTGATTTTTACATACAGTACATATAGTTTCTGAGGCGCAATTTTCTCCGTTTATATTTGTATATCTATCTACTTAAGATACAGATATCCTTTCTGAGATTTTTGTTTTGTCTTGTTTTGCTTATTAACGGCCTACATTGTTACACAGAAGATACGTTTTATGTCCCCGGCTCTGTTTGTTCTGTCTGGCACATGAGCTATAACTAGTTAGCATTTGTCATATATTTTCTACTATGGTAAAGAGAGCCAAGGAGTTTCTGTATTTATAAATACATACCCATCATAGATACTTTTTTTATATTTTAATTTCTGTCAGACTTATTCAATCAGTGCAATACATAGTCACATGAATAGTTGGAGGTGGGGAATAGGGGCTAGGATGTGCTCGAAACGTCTGCTTCTTTAACTAAACTATCCCCGCTGCACGGCGCACTGTTTAGTGGCCATACCACCAACTTTCAACGCCCAAGCCTAAACGACAGACAACCAACCAAATTTCTGGCTCATCTTTTTCTCTGCTTATTCCAACTTCCAAATGTTGTTTCATTTTGGTAGTAACCCCAATCAATGTACGGAGTAAGGACCCAAATACAATACCTATAATAGGTATCTTTGGAAACCACATACATTTTGCAGCACCATTGGCCTGTATTAGAAACCGAAGCAATGTTCCGTTGTATTCTTCCTGTAAGACCAAATTCATTCATTCTTTCTTTCTTGCCCCCTTTTTTTTTTCCAAGGTTGTTTTGGCCCAGTTACATAATCTCTGACTCACCCTATTTTTTCTGCCCAAAAGTCAAATCTCAAATCTTTTTCCAACCTCACCCCGCTATGATATGGAGAAAGTCTTTTTTTTTTGTTTTTTTTCAAACAGCTAACTTCCCCTCCTTTGCCTGCTATTTCAACAGCATCCCTTGTCTGGGTGTAGAAGAACGGCAGCAGCCGTCAAGGTGAAATCTCCCGCATCTGTTCGTTTCCTGCGGCCGTCTGCAACCCCGCAACAGTTCGTTATCAGGCCCCAACACACCCCGCTATTCTTATCCTCAAAGCAACAACCACGACCTCTATCTTTTACCTCGACCTCACATCACTACTACTCTTGTTTGAGTAAGCGCACACAAAATACACCCCCGCGCTCCCTCTCCCAGCCAATAATTCGGACCGCAAACATGGCCACCGCTTCCGCGCCCATGACCTCACTCCTCTCCCTCTTATACCGCTCTTTTCCCCGCGCCGTTCCCTCCACCTCTATCGATCTCGACCTTCAAAAGGTCTCGCCCAAGATCTTCCCTTCCTATGCCTACAGCGATGCCGAACAGGCTGAAATGGACCAATGGCTGGTAAACATCGCCTCAGCCACCGAAATACTGGCCAAGGCAGACTCTGCTGCTTTATCAGAGTTCATGACGAAGCTTAACAAGCATTTAGCAACCCGCACAACGCTGCTGGGTGCAAAGCCTTCCGTCGCGGATATTGCGGTGTATGCTGTTCTTGGCCCTGTGGCGGAGAAGTGGAGCGCGGATGAGCGGACGGGCGAGAATGGATATCACCATGTCGTGCGGTATATTGATTTCGTGCAAAATGCGCCGCTGTTCGGATTGAAAATTCCCACGGAAGAGAAGATTGCGATTGACGTGAATGATGTGAAGGTTGCGCCGAAAGCGGTAGAGCCGTTAAAGGAGGAGAAGGAGAAGAAGAAGAAAGAGAAAAAGGCGACGGGGCAGGGTGGTGGTGGTAATGCTGCTGCTGCTGGTGCCGAGAAGAACCTCGTTGTCGGACGTGGAAAGAATAATGACAATAACAATAATAGTCAATCGGAAAATGGGAAGGGAAAAGATACCGCTGAACCCCTCGCAACAGGCGGCGTAGAACCCCCGCGCGAAAAGAAAGAGAAGAAACAAAAACAACCCAAACAGCAAAAACAACCCGCTGCACCCGCCGCCCCGCTTTCCCCATCCCTCATCGACCTTCGCGTCGGCCACATACTCCGCGCCGTCAACCACCCCAACGCAGACTCCCTCTACGTCTCCACAATCAACTGCGGTGACGCCCCAGGCGCCGAGAACACATCCGTCGACGAAGAAACTGGCCTGACAGTCCGGACCGTCTGTTCTGGTCTAAACGGCCTAATCCCGCTGGAAGAGATGCAAAACCGCAAAATCGTCGCTGTCTGCAACCTGAAGCCCGTCACGATGCGCGGGATAAAATCCGCCGCCATGGTCCTGGCCGCGTCGCCCAAGAGTGACGACGCACACGCCGGGCCCGTCGAACTCGTCAGCCCCCCCGCTGATGCCCAGGCGGGCGAGCGTGTCTTCTTTGAGGGATGGAGTGCTGGGGAGCCTGAGAAGGTGCTTAACCCCAAGAAGAAGATTTGGGAGACTTTCCAGCCTGGTTTTACGACTACAGAGTCATTGGAGGTGGCGTTTGATAGCACGCAGGTGCCACAGTTGGCGGAGAAGGAGGGGGAGGCCAGTTCTGCCCCGGCTGCTGCTGCGATTGGGAAGTTGGTTACGAAGTCTGGAGGACTGTGTATGGTCAAGAGTTTGAAGGGGGCTACTGTGCGATAAAGCGGGTGGATAGTCTAGTTGATGCATTGATGTGGTTCGTGTTCTATCGCCAGTAAGTCGGTTTATCAGTTGTGTCAGCCGGTTAGCCGTTTCTATAGGATACATTATTGACATAGACATGAAGTAGAAAAGGGAGGAGAAACGAGAGACATCCTTTTTTTTAATAGAAAAAAGGATCTCGAAGAAGGATGAAGAAAAGGATATGAGAAAACTGGAAAAAATACAAATACAAATACAACTACGAAATGTTAAATACAAACGCACATTTTTTGAGATATCCCACTATATTTTTACATATTTTTTATAGATATTTTTATCCCCCTCTTTTTTCTCGATTGGCTTATTCTCATTCGAACCTGTATGGATATTTACAGATGTTTAGATATCTTCCCGTATACTTGCATTTTCTTATCTGCCCATAATTGATATATTTTATCCGAACTTGGATGCTGACTTAGGGTCTTATTACGATTCCCACGAGCCGCCGAGAATACACGATCCAAAACTTTGGTCATAACCCAGGGTTATTGGACAGGTCTAGCTCTTTTTATCCTTTTCCCTCGACTCCTTTTCCCCTTTCCTTTTGTTCCGATTCATTTTTTTCTTGTCTAAATAAATATTTCCGCCGAAATCATCCTCGAGGTAGATCCTACTCCTCTCATTAGTCCTTCCACCCTCCGCCCACGCCACAGCCTAGCGCCCCCTTACCCCCCTTCTCCTTGCGCTAGGCGCACACGCCGCCGTCCTCCTCTCCCATACCCAACTCGCCACCATCGGCGGCGGCCTAGCCGGCGGCTCCACCACAGACGCCCTACTTCCCTATGACATCCCTAGCGATACCTGGTCATTCCGTTCCCCCCTCCCAATGGCGCTCAACCACCCCAACGCCAACGCCGCCAGCATTAACGGCAAATCTACCTCTTGGGCGGCCTGCTCGGTACGGCGATCCAAGGACGCAGTGCCGTTGCTGACTGCTGGGTCTATGACGCGCATCGGGACGAATGGACGGTGGCGGAACCTATGCCGCAGGCGGAGGCGAGGGGCAGCGCTGCTGTCGGCGTAAGCCATGATAGTGATGTTATATACCTAGCCGGCGGCGTGCAGGGTGCCAATCAAGAGACGCTCGATATCGTCTCAGCCTATGATACGGTGCTGGGGAAGTGAATTGCCCTTCCCCCACGCGCCCGCCGTATGCCTGCGCCGCGCGGTCATGCGGGCGGGGCCACGGTGGGGAGCAAGTTGTATGTCGTTGAGGGGAGGGATCGTAGGGAGCTGAGGGATACGATATTTGTGCTTGATATGGATGATGTAGAGGGTGGGTGGATAGAGGAGCGGGAGAAGGAGGCGAGGATGCCGACTGCAAGAGCAGGGCTGGCGGCGGCGGTGTTGGGGAAGAGGATTTATACGTTCGGTGGAGAGGGGAATGAGGAAGTGGAATCGGGCGTTTTTAATCAGACGGAGGTGTTTGATGTTGAGAGGCGGGTGTGGGAGAGGCTGGAAGCTATGGCGGTGCCGCGGCATGGGAGTGCTGCGGAGAGTGTTGAGGGGGAGTGTGATGGGGATGAAGGTGTGGTTTAAATACCCGGTGGTAGTGTTGCAGAGGGTGAAAAAACGTGTACGAGATGAGATGTGCTTGAACTGTTTATGTATGAAAAGGGGGGTTGTTTATATTGGGCACTAATCTCCTTTCTTTTCACTCCGCATCGTTGGCTATTCCCTTTCCCTTGACCTCCCCTTAGCGCGAATTTCCTGAACGATCTCCTTTACTGACGAGTGCTTTGGTTTCTGAGCGCGGGAGTGGTCGTCACTCACCCAATACTCCGCCTCACAAACGAACCCAGTCAGTCATATATCTGTTGCGATCTTATCGCGGCCTTGGAACTTCCGTGTCAAGGCAAGGCAAGATCCCCACTGACCAAAGCGTGCACTTGGATGCTCTGGTCCTCGAAGGCCATTTTCTTATTTCGAATGCTTGCGGCTTCCAAATCTTCAGCCTATTCCATCCAGCCTTTCTTGCTTCCACGGTGCAGTGACAAGGCGATTATAGTTACGTCCTTCCAGGAGATGTCTAGTGTTGGTTAGTTAAGTGTTGAATAAGTATCCTCAAAATTTTTAAAAGAAATAAAAATCGATTGCCTTCAGGTTAATATTTAATAAAGAAAAGCGTTTACCTGTTTGCCCTCATCTGGTTTCCCCGTTAGAGTCCAGGGATATTTCCGTAAATGTACATATCTCGCCTACCTTCAATCCCAGGTACGATTTCCAGCACGACCAAGCGGTTGCATAAATTGGTATCCAAACCCCCAAAACCATAGCGCCCAAAGATGCGGCTACTGAGTCCAATACACGAATTCAATAACAAACGATCAGTTCAACGTATGTCACCATCTCTCGAACTCCCTTTGTGATCAGAAGGTGGATAAGTCGTTCAATATATCTTCGGTGCACATCCTCCATAGAGGATGAGAAATTAGAACGCCTGGGAAGCTAACCCCCTGAACTAACACATTTAACTTTTTAGTCAGGCTTTGTCAATTCCCCTCATTTTCCGCCTTTTTTACGCTGCCATTTCAATATAATGATCATTTTCCGCTTCCCCGCTGTTAGTTGGTTGGTCTCTGACTTTTTATTGATTTCCTTCGGCAGCACAGCTAACTTACCTCGGTGGCAATTCACCTCCCCTTTGTTACTTATATGAATCTCCAAGCATAAGTAATGAGGCTAGTCACACAGTCTGCAGCTGGATATAAAATATTGCTGTTCAACATGATTGGCTTTGCTTATATTTGGTCTTCTGTAGAAGAATAAGAATGTATTGTGGCTGCGCTGCTGCAATCCCCCGGTAAGAGAGACTAACAGAATAGCACTATGTTTCAGAGCTGTCCAGTGTCCAGGGTCCAACGAAGCCCCATCCAGTGAAGCCCCCTGCTGTAGCAGGCCCCTAGTAGAATGGATACTGTATCTCCCCAGGGACTGCGCTATCTAATCGGCAGATGGAGATTTGAAGTCGGTTGTTGTCCAACCACAACCTTGGAAACCCGCGTCCGCCCGCTGACATAAGGCTGTAGTCAGCCCGCCCTCGGATCAACCCCTACTCCGAGACCTGATCATCTTCAAATCTCCCCAAGAACAAGAAAAAGAAAAGACACCGTCGCTGCTTGTATACCTTAACTTCAAGTTACTTACAACATAGGAACAGGGTTGCTACCTCGATTCTTTGTTTCCTATATACCCCCTGTTACCATCTACGACCTCGATATCCTGTATCTCTTACACCCTCCCAACACGCTACATCCCTATCCTGCTACCTATTCCCCTCGAAAGTCGCCGCGCTTCCATCCTCGCTATAACCATTACCACGCATTAATCCCCCTATATCTCATATGAAGGGGTTTTGAGTGATTACCTTTTTCTTGATTCTTTGATTTTTGGTTTTGTTTGGGCCGTGCGCGCAATCAGCACACATACAAAAAATCCGCAGATTCGGTGGTGGGTGGAACTGTGTCTCAGGTCAAGGACCGTGTGTGGCCTCTGGTAAAAAAAAAAACATATATATAATAAGCCTTTGTTAGTCTTTAGCCCTTGGCTGTTCAACCCTCGAGGTCGGGGCAGCTGCTATCCGTGGGAATTGCTCCTTCATACATGCTGCTCGCCTTGGAGATATGAAGGGGCATTCTGCCTACTCCAATGGCTATACCGCCTACCCTCATGGGGAGGGCGGGACGTTCTCAATATCACCTCATAGGTACGTTTTATTCTATAGGTCAATTTTACAAAAAGGCGTTCACTTGGAAAATGGGGAAGGGTTTATCATTCCCTCCCCTGTTGCAGGCAGCCAGTGAATGTTTCCCCGAGTTGAATTAGGTTACTAATACAATATATATCTTTATCCCTCAAAATAGATTTCAGCCCCGCTCCCATTCTGCTTTGCGCCGAAGGCACCAGCTCATACAACGGCTATGCGTTCTTGGTGGTCTTTCTTTCTTTATTTTACTTTTGATCTTCCCCTCCTGGCGAGCCGCGATCCTGGGAACAATAACCTTTGGTCTCTTTTCTTCCACCGAAGATTTCCAACTAGAGACCGTCAGATACTATGACCTCTCGAACTTTCAAGGAACCGCCCGGGGCTGGGAACGAGAGGAGCGAGTCCTCCTCTGCACACCCCTCAGAGACGCCGCGTCACATCTACCCATGTTCTTCTCCCATCTACGAAACTTTACCTATCCTCATCATCTCATAGATCTCGCCTTCCTCGTTTCGGATTCGAAAGACGACACCCTCGAGACCCTCACGAAAATGCTTCAGGAATTGCAGGATGATCCCGACCCCAAACAGCCCTATGGGGAGATATCGGTGATTGAAAAGGATTTTGGACAAAAGGTCAATCAGGATGTGGAAAGCAGACATGGTTTTGCTGCACAGGCGTCCCGAAGAAAGCTTATGGCCCAGGCGAGAAATTGGCTGTTGAGTGCCACTCTACGCCCCACACACAGTTGGGTATATTGGAGAGATGCTGATGTGGAAACCGCCCCTTTCACTATATTGGAGGACCTGATGAGACATAATAAGGATGTTATCGTACCAAGTGAGTTTATACCTATGTGTATATATGTATATGGCCACTAACCTTAAAACGCTAGACGTTTGGCGGCCACTTCCCGATTGGCTTGGTGGGGAACAGCCCTACGACTTGAACTCGTGGAAGGAATCAGAGACCGCGCTGGCCTTGGCAGAGTCTCTAGACGAGGATGCTGTCATCGTGGAGGGTTATGCGGAGTATGCTACTTGGCGGCCGCACCTGGCATATCTCAGAGATCCCTATGGAGATCCGGATATGGAAATGGACATCGATGGCGTGGGCGGTGTGAGCATCCTGGCCAAGGCTAAGGTATTCCGCTCCGGCGTCCACTTCCCGGCATTTAGCTTTGAGAAGCATGCGGAGACGGAGGCGTTTGGCAAGGTAATATATACATATATCTTTTTTTCTTTTTTTCTTTTTATTTACCCACCCAACCTAACATTTTCGTTTCTTCATTCTAACCTGTTTGATATTTGAAAATAGATGGCCAAGCGTATGAAATTCTCTGTCGTCGGCCTGCCCCACTATACCATCTGGCATCTCTACGAGCCCAGTCTGGACGACATCAGGCACATGGAGGAGATGGAGCGGGAGCGCAAAGCCCGCGAAGCAGAGGAGAAGGAGAAAGCTGAGCGAGCACAGTTTGTACAGGAGCAGTTTAAGGATGCGAAAGACGAGTGGGCGAAGGATGGTAAGGGTATTCAGGATATTTTGAAGAAGGATGAACAGGCGAAAAAGGAGGAGAAGAACAAGCAGGACGTCAATAAGAAGGGTAATTCTGGAGGCGCAGGGAAGGGGGAGGTCAGGGGTGAGGGTGAAGGTCAGCAACGGCAACAACAGCAGCAACAACAACAACACCAACAACAACAACCGCGGGCGGAGAAGGGAGGTGAAGCTATACCTAAGCAAGAAGAGCGGAGATGATGATGAAATCGAAACGTGTGTGTACGGAGTATGTGCGTTTGTGTGTAGATATTTTTTTTTTATATTTTCTAATGCTAGACTTGTGAGTTTTTCCTTTTTATTATTTTATCATTATATTCCTATCTATCCTAAGTTGATTTCCCCCTTTTCCTTTTTGTGTGTTGCGCAAACATTATCATCTAAATAATCCTACAAAACGCCGAAATCTAAAAAATCATCTAATAACCCCTTTTTACTTCTCTTAGCTTCTAGCCTCGTTAACTCACCCACCACACGTCTCCTTCCCAAGAGGCAAGGGAAAATGAGATATATGCTATAAACTAATCGAAATCGAGAAGCAAATACAAACACCCGCCTGTGCTCGCTCTGGTCTACTCCTTCATACTTCGCCGCGTCACCCACCACACCCTGTGCGGTCTAAAGGGAAATTTTGAGAAGGAGAAAAGCGAAGAGGAAGGAAAAAAGAACCCGTCAGAAATCGGCCCTTTTATTTTATAATATCATATTATTATATGCTTTTCTGTCATATTTATTTTTCCTTATAATGGCATTTTCTTGTATTCCTTTTTGTTATCTACTTCCATGTTTTTCTCCTCTTGTCGCCGACCATCTCTTTTGTTTTAATACTTCTTCCTTCCAGTATGCTGCGCATCTTTGATATACACATATATATATACACGCGTATCATAGCGTATTTTTCCTTCTTTACTGTTCACTCTTTGGCTGTTTTAGTAAGGGAGAGCGATGTTTTTTTTGGAGCATTTTGCACGTCATTCAATTGTTTTCACAACTACAATACCTTTACTTTTACCTTTACTTGGGAGTTAAGTTTCCTTTCGTAATTTCATTTTCAATTGCATCTTTCGTTGTGTAACTGGCCCATAGAAATGGTGCCAGAGGAACTGTAGTTTTAATTTCCTTGCAGCTGATTTTTTTACTTTATTCCACCCCTTTTATGTTTTTGGGGATATTTCTTGCTATTCTCTCTACAGAATTGTGTTTCATCAGATTCATGCGGTTTTTTTCTTATTTCTTCTTCTCAAAAATCTCGGGGCTTTCAGTTGGCATTGCTTTTCTCTCAGGTCCTTTAGTGTCAATTATAAACCGATAGAATTGCTCTTCTCTGCTCTTCTTTTTGTATTTCTACTATTGTGAATCCCATGTCTTTTGTTAATTCTCAATCTCTAGGATTTTAAAACGTGATGCTGAGCTGTTTCGCGAGCTGAGCTGATTGGGGTTGGTTGAGAATCAATAATTCATCATACTGTAGTTAGCTGGCCTCTGGCATCTACATGTTTTACGTATATTCAACAAGTGCAAGTAAGGTAAGCTACTTTAGCAGATTTTGGAGTGTAGAATTTGAAATAGAATAAAGCCATAAGAGACGATATTGTCTCTGCACCTGGCTGTCCCAGTCCCCCATTCCCAAGTTCTATCATTGATTCATTGATCAGGGAGAAGGCGTCATTAAGGTTCCCTGGTACGCGCCTAACCTTAACTAGACCCCAGCCGAATCTTTGGGAATTTTTAGCCGCGGCCCGCCCCAGAACCGTACAAAGACGCGCCCCTGTAGAAAAAACATAGTAACAATCACCAACTCAATCCCCGCATGTTCACAAGATATCACAGCATCCCAAGTGACAAGAATATCACGGATACAATACCGGCACATCTTTGCTTATTTTTCAGGTGACTCGATCGTGGAATTACAATTATTTGGATTAGTTGAGTGGGTCGAAGGACAATGGCAAAGTCAACGGGACGCGCGTTGGACTTCACGCATACCAGTCCGCAACGAACGTTCAAGCTCTTCGAATTACCACCCGAATTGGCTGAGCTGGTTTCTTCTGGGAAGTCTGGATCTACGTATGTATATATCGCAAAACAACAGAGAAGGGAAAAAGAGAACACTATGACGATTAAACACCTATGAAATAAAGCACATTTCACTGACATCATCCCTAATCAAAACCATAGTCTCTACCTAAAATCCGGCCCCTCCTCGTCCTCCTCATCATCCAGCGATGCCTACGTAAACCTTTGTACAACCACCCAAACCTATATGATCCGCCAAGTCCACTCCTCGAACTCCATATACCTCATCCGACCCTCCCCCTCGACCATCCAACAGCAGCAGCAGGCAAAAGAAGAAAACTCCAACTGCATCACAACCATCGCCAAATGCAACGCCACCCTCGAGCTTGTGAAGATGGATAGCAACTCATACTCCGCATTTCCATACTTGCAGCGCGGGCTACGCGTGTATAGCGGCACACACGCTGAGGAGGATAGGGATGTTGATATGGGCGACAGCGACAACGGTGACGTGGGGTTATCTACTACAACAGCCAGCGATACAATCGCTGTTACGCAAAGGGAGCGGAGGAAAGCTATGAGGAAATTGTTTGCGGACGTGCCATTGTCACCGGCGGAGTGTGAGCGGGGCTGGGTGGAGATGTGCGGGTTTGTACATTTCGAGCGGGACTTTGGTGGTGATGGTGAGAGTGGTAGTCGTCGATTAGTTTGTTGGCGGCCATCGGCTGTTGTGAGGATTCAGGCGTGGAAGCGGATTCTGGATGGGGCTCTGCTGCAGGGGGTTGATATGGGGAAGCAGTTTTTGATACGGGATTTGTGGCGGGCCACTAGGGATGAGGGAGATGGGGATGATGGGGATGGGGATGCTGGATTTCCGAGGGCGTTGTTTGATGCGTTGGTGAGGAGATTAATGGGGGATCCGGCGTCTGTCGGTTTGGGGGAGGTTCATGAATGTAAGGAGGTTTTAAAATTGGGTGCTATTTTCCTTTTGGCAATGGATGGATGCTGACATATATTTGGGATTTTAGGGGCAAGCCTTGATAAAGATTCTACTGTGAGCTGGATTGGGGAGGTTTATCTGGAAGCTAACGCGCCGGATCCCACAATGGCGATTGGCCGTGCGGAATTCTTGGAGAGCTGGAAAGATCTATTGCCGGAGTCGTGGAGGCGTGAAGCTATGTGGGACAATTTGAAGGTATGTAATAGTGTTTCCTGTGCATCTAGTCAATACTGTATAACTATATGTACTATACTTTACATACAGGGACACATCTTGAAAGCGCTGTATGTATGGGGATATCTTTCAAAAAACGGACTGACAAAGGAATTGCTGAATATAACGCAGAACGACTGTTACCAATATCCCGATCCGGCGAGAGTTTGTTTTAAGCCAAGGGCAGAAAACAAGGCCACTCGTCCAGGACTCAAAAAACGTGCGTGAAGCGTGAAAACCAGCGAGAACCCAGATCAGATACGAAACTTTGTGGGTATGGGCGGCATAAACAACAATAGTCAGATATATAGCCACCAGCTGATTCAAGTACTCCTCCCTTGGTCTATGGGCAATAAAGCCCGTAATAAATGGCACCACCCATAAATAACATCGGACAAGCTCTTGACAAAAAAAAAGAAAGAAAGAAAGAAAAGAACGAAAAGAAACTGGGGGGGCATGAGAAGGAGCTCAAAGCTCTACTTCAGGAAAAAAAGAGTCAAGCTTCAACACCAGGCAAACTTCTCATTCCAATACCAGTCAACATCCTCGCCTAGCCCAAGCGGCTTGCCATTCCATTTCAGGCTGCATATGCTGGTATGTTCTCTATGCTCGACCTCCGCCGTCGGACTCAGCATTTTAACTGCTTTTTCGATGATCGGAGTTGGATTCCAAATATCCACACGAGTCATGCCCCACTCATGCGCCTCCAACTGGGCGCGATAGAGCGTTGCAGCGAGCGCTTCAACTACCGCTTTCTCTTCAACTGGCGATTCCGGTTCCTCGTATAACGTCCGCAGTATGTACAAGACCTTGTCCTTCTCAGTCTTTCCAAGGTTCCGATTCCAAGCGATGAAAACCTTCCGGCTTTCGACACAGGCGCCCTTCACTTTAGGCTCGCCCTTGTCAGGAACGAGAATCCTTGAGTAGAACTCTTCACGAGCCCAATGCCAGCTCAAAGCTGCGTAGTCAGGCACGAAGGCAACCTTGGCCTTTTTTGAGCTCTGCAACGCCTCCCTTAGGATTTGTTGGTACCTCTCGAGTACTGTAACGGAGCACATGAGCCTCTTGACATCATCAGCCTGCATGTCCCTTGCCATCCCTAAATCAACCCCAGAAACACCCAGCTTTACTTTATCTTTCGGGATAGGTGGGAGACTGATGTGCGACGAAGGGAAGGCTTTCCACCCGCGCTCCCCATAAAAGGTCTTGCCGATATCCGAGTAAAGGACCGAAAATACGCCCCTCTTCCGCACCGAATCCTCCTGCTGCCATGTGTCCAACTTCTTCGCGAGCTCCGTAATCATCCGCCCAGCGTAACCACGTCGTCGAAACTCAGGTTTAGAAAAGACACTGCCAACACTGTGGGCAATGATCTGCTCGACCTTACCGTCATAAGCTAGCCAGGCACGTTTGCCAAAGGACTCGCAGCTGCTGAGAATGGGACGGTTGTCGGGGGGCAAATGGCGGTCTACGAGGATCCATAAGGTCATGGCGCCATCCTTTGTCATGTCCTGGCTCATGAGATGGTTCTCGCGCTGGATGTACTGGTCGGAGTCTAGAATGCCTTTCCATTCCAGGCCGTTTGCTTTCAGACATTCGATCCGCTCTGCGGGGGTGGGGATGACAAGAGTGAGGACCGCAGAATCCGAAGGAGGCATGGAGCAATCGGAGGACCCCATGGTTTGGGGTTTTTTGTTTTATTCCGTGTTTCTTTCTCTCTTCGTCGGGGTACCTTGAAAGGGTACCTACCAAGTTTTTGATGGGGACGTGCTGTCTGAGGGGGGTATTTTTGTGTGTAGATATAAGTTTATAATTAATTTCACCGCGTCTAGGTGTCTGGACGATCAAGAGGAGAGCCCTGTAGAAACATAGCTACCTAGGCAGATATATATATCTCAACAGGGATACAGTGGAAGCAAGGCAAAGCTGTCTCCGATTCGCGAAAATGGCCGAGTCGACGTAATGATGCCTGCAGAATGCGCCGTAGTACGCTTAGTTCAATGCATGGTCCCGATGGAAAGCGCAGTCATCCGGCTAGGGCTAAGCCTGCCCGATTCGGGTTTCCGGATCTCGAAGGCGGGGGAACGGCTTGGTCACGTGAATAATGCCAAGAATTGACTAAGCGATGTCACAGGCGCTTGAGCATAGACGCCAAGCCTCCGAGCAAGTCCGTGCACTCCCCACGTCATGTGCGCGGGCTAAGTCTAAATAGGGAACCTTAACCTACGATGTTTTTTTCATATTTCTCATGGTGGGACAACACAGCGTAACTATAATGAATAGGTGTTAGTATAGTCTGGCCGTGAAGTTGTGTCTGTAGCCATTCCAGACATATGGACTGGCTCCTCGACAAGCCATATGCATCTCTTGCTAACAAAGGGGAAAAAGACCCAAGCTTTCGAAGGGCAAGGCTGTGGTGAATGATATGCATTCTGCGTCTTAGAACCAACCCCCTCTCCTCCGCCCGCTTTTCCCGCCCCCTCCATAGACAGAGGAGCTCAAGTTCAATATCTGCGTCTGCTTCTCTGGATATTTTCTCTTTGGTTTATTAAATGAATCCTATTCTTTTTACCTTCTTACTCTCGTTCATCGCCTTTGTTTGCAAGCGCCAATTCCCCAAACCTAAAAAAAGCAGATTTCCTCCATCTATTTTGGAGTTTGGCTATTTAATTTAAATCATTTATCCTATCCTACCAGGCTTAATAAACGAGTGTAACGAGTGTCAATGGTATATCACTTGTTTTGGACATCCAGCTGCCAAGTGTGGCCCAACTTTGTTTACAGGTATGAGAGCGCTTTTTCGTTTATATATTGGTATCAAGATCCTTATAGAAACTCTTCGATATGCAGATGATTCTGTTTGAATTGAGAGGAAACTTCTACTTGTCACGCAGTTTGTCAGTTGCTCTGCGATTTTCGATCATCCGGTATCTTTATATATATATATATATATGAATCCTTCTCCTCTTAGTCCCATTCTCTTTCCCTCTATGTCCCAATGACATTTTGACTATCTAACAAATATCATCCGTTCGTTAAAGATCAGCGCGTCTAAGCTATGAGCCATGAAACGAAAGCTCCCCGACATTATCGACCTTACCAGCGATGATGAAGAAGACGCCATCAAGGCCTCAAGGCCGAGTGGCTGCATTTCCCACCCGTCTCAACCATCATCCAAGCCAACCTCTGAGCAAAACAAATATGACCATGTGTATGCTCGGGTTACGACCATTTTCCCGGGGATCAGCTTCGAGTATGTTCGACAGCTTCACAAGCGTCACGCGGAGGCAAACCCAGACATTGATGCCGAGGAAGCTCTAGTCAACCAGATCATGGACTCAGGCCCGTACCCCCAGGAGGAAGAATTAGTGAAAGTCGAAAACCTTCCGCAAAAGCCTCTACAACTAGCTAGTTCCAAAACAGTCTGGAGCAGGGACGATGGGGTTGTTCGGTCCGATTCTTACTACCGAGATGCGTAAGTTAAATTCTATTCCCGGTGCAGTTTTATTTACTGCTCTTTGTTTATATCCTTAGGAATCTTCGAGTTCAGTCTATAACATCTCTGAATGGCGGCGCGGTTTATTGCTAGATTATTCGTCCGCGATAATTTTATGATTATTATAGTTATAAATAGCTAACATCTGCCAGTCAATATCTATTACAACTAGATTTTCCCAAAATCCCACCAGAATACATACGCTCTGTGCTACAGTCGCAGAAATCATTGTTTGCTGCATATGCAAGCCTGGACCAAGCTGAAAGCACCTACGACACGACGAACCCTCCCTTATATAAACGACAGCGTAGCAGAATCTCAAACACTCGAGAGATCCCGCCGAATGTACCGATGAATTCTGATCGGTTGCGCGAGCTCCAGGATGCTAGAGAGGAACGGCAGAAAAGGGAAGGTATTAGACATTCTAAATTAAAGAAACCAAACACCTATCGAATACCAACTTGCTAATGGGATTTTAGAGTCACGTCGACGGGAAAAAGAGCTGGCTAAATTGGAGGCGCAAAATGAAGCTATATGCATCGCGCAGGGTAATGTCATGGAATGCCAATGTTGTTATGCCGATATCCCTATAAACCGTATGATACCTTGCACAGGGGAAAGTATCCACTTCTTCTGTAAGGAATGTGTTAAATCCACTGCGAAAACCCAAATTGGTGTTCTGAAATATGAAGTGAAATGCATGGATATGAGCGGCTGCTCTGCCAGTTTCGACAAGCAGATTTTGGCTAAGGTTCTCGGTGAGTCACTCATGGGCAAATTAGAGCAACTTCAGCAACGCGACGAGATTGCAAAGGCAGAGCTTGAGGGGCTACATGATTGCCCCTTTTGTGACTTCAAAGCCATATGCCCACCGGTTGAAGTGGATCGCGAATTCCGTTGCCAGAACCCAGGATGCAGAAAAGTGAGCTGTCGTCTTTGCGGCCTAGAATCTCACATTCCTAAAACCTGCGAGCAGGCCAATGACAAGAAAACACCAGCGAGGCAGAAAATTGAGGAGGCCATGAGTGAGGCTCTTATCAGGACCTGCCCTAATCCAAAATGCAAGGTCAAAATAGTCAAGGAAGATGGCTGCAACAAAATGATGTGCGTGAAGTGCCGCTCGGTGATGTGCTATGTTTGCAAGAAGGACATCACTGCGGAAGGGTACAAGCATTTTGGCAAGCCTCCAAAACGTTGTCCAGTCCACGACCCCAAGTCAAATGCCCGCCACTTTGAGGAAGTTTCAAGTGCGCATAAGAAAGCGACCGAAGAGGTCATGAAAGCCAATCCGCAGCTGAATCTAGAGGAATTGGCCGTCGAAGCCCCCAAGAAAGAACATCATACGCCGTCAACCCTGGCGGACCACCACATGTATCTGCAACATCTACAAAACCAGCAACAGCATTACAACGCTCTACTCAGACGGGGGCGGATTCCAGGCGCCCCATTATATCCAGTCCAACCCGGTGCTGGAGGCCCTGGTGATGGTGCTCAGGTTCCCATCCATGCACCTGTGGATCGCAACCACCCACAACCCGTGGCTTACCCTCAACCATTCCCAATACGAAATGGAGCCAATCAACCCGATCCTTTTGGACGAGTTTTAGAATGGATGAACGTAGTAGAACAGCCGCCTCGTCAGCCGATTGTACAGTACGGTTTTCAGCAAGCTGGGCTCTGGAACCAAGGGGCGGATTTCCAAATTATCCCGCCACCTGTGATGCAGCCAGGGCCTTATTATCAACCATTTCAGCACGAGCCTAATGTTCAGGCACTGCATCATAATCATCATCATCATCATGGCCATCTACCGCAAGGAGGGTATGTCGAGCAAGTAGCCCCGATACCGCGTCACCAACCCCTAGAAGCCCTGAATCAGAACCTGAATCAGCACCTGAATCAGCACCTGAACCACGGGCAAAGAACCCATCAAGTTCCACAACATCTACAGGCTCAACACCTGCCACAGAAACCCGAACGTCGACCCCAATTCCAAACACACCAACATACTCGACATCCTCAACAAGCATCCCTTGCACCCAGATACCCCACCACCCAAATTGGACCAAACCTAGTCCCCACCCCACCTCAGCGCTGGGATCAGTGGCCGAATGAGCCTCTTGTCATGGGCGGCGCACCGGAAAGAAATCATACGTACAAGCAAACGGAGTTTATGCGGCCTTCTCCTCAGCCAACCCAGCCCGCACATATGCACGCAGAGCCGTCTGTTTCAGGCCGGCACATCGCTTCCAACAATAATAATACTCATAATAATAATAGACCGACTTTCCGCTACCCGATTGACATACCTGATATCGTCCCGCAGCAGTTTCCGCGGAATTGACTTCTTCCCTGTCTCTCTCTATCTACATAGGTGCTGATTAGGGGGGTTCTGAAACATACTTTTCTTTTTAGCATCTTCCATCTCTTGTCATGTTTACTTTTTTCCCTTCTTCTTTTTGTTTTTCTCATCTGAATTAGTTACAGGTTATATTTTCATAAGCAAGGCGTTTGCATCATGCGTCAGCATGCCACCGGGTCATTGGGTGGTTCGTGTGTTTTAGAAGCATGTTTTTTTATCTTTTATCTTCTTCTTTTCTTCTTATTTCCTTCTCATTCCAGTTGAGTGAGATCTCGGGCTTCTGGAGGGATCCCCCATCTCCTCTCTCTCTCCTTCTCTCTCTCTCCCTCTCTCCCTCTCCTTCAGGGGGGGTGGGGGGCATTTAGTCAGCGACATCATTGGTTTGGTTGTTATGCATGCATTGGGGAATCAGATATCCATTTTTTCTCTCCTCGTTAATTATCTCATATCGACTTCTTTTAATATCACTTTTTTTTTTAGCTCCCCACTGTTTCCCCTCCATCTTCATTCCACTTCTTTGATTTCTGCTTGCTATTTCTGTTTATTCCAGAAATGTGATGTAACTCAGCATGAGATGACATATGGAGGGAGGGTGTGCATAATTGTTGTCTACAGTTCATTTCAGTACATAGTGAGACTGAACTTAATGAAACACTTAATGATATTTTAATGAAAAGCGAAGAAGTTTAACCGGGAGGGCGTGGTGAAAACTGGAAAGGAGAAAAAAGAGCAAAAAGAAAGAAAGAAAAAAAAGAAAAAAGGGGGGGCAAAAGGACAAACCGGCGATGGAAGGAGAAGAAGCAAAAAAATACTTCATCTTTGACATGAGAAAGAGAGAGGGAGAGAGAGAGAGAGAGAAGTACTTAAATAATTAAGGAGAAACAGAACTCTGGTCTGAATCGGATTTAAAACAATCAAGACAGCTCACAATTGTTTGAATCTATAATCAAAAATTAATCGTTCAATAAATGGTCCCTCTCCCATTCCCGTCGCCTCAATAAAAAAATGAGGGGAAAAAGAAGGAAAAAAAAGAGAAAGTCGAATGCGCCAATCCTTTCCTTTTCCTTTCCTTCTTTTAAATGTTTTTTTTTTTTTTTTGAATTCATGGCGGATGCTCCGCCCGAATCCGATCCAGCTCCTCAAACTTGCCCTTCGCCTCCTCAACCCACACCTCCAACTTCATCTCCCCAGCATCCACCGTCCGGACGGGCACGGTCTTCGCGCGACCCCGCGACCCACGCCTACCAGCCCCTCCTCCGTTCTTGGTTGTTGCGTTGTCGAAGGAGTCGTCATTGGTGGCGGTAGGATGCAGGGAGCCATTTGTATTGGTACCACTATCACAACTACTACCACTACTGTTCAGGTCGGGTTTACCCGGCTCAGCGGCGATCCAGAGTTGTTCCTCCTTGGTGACGCCGGCGGGGCTGTCGGCGTTGTTGCGGAGGACGATGTGGAGGGTTGGTATGTATTCCTCATCGCGGGGGAGCGGGGTCAGGCGGGCGCAGGCGGAGGCGAGTCTGGCTAGGACGGCTCGAAATTGGGCTTCGAGGTCGATGGGGGCTGGGCGGGGTTGTTGCTGTTGTTGTTCTTGATCTTGCGGTTGATGCCGTGTCGAGTCCTCCGGTGGGGTTGTAGAGGAGTTGTTGTCGAATGGGGTGTGGACATCACCAGCAGGCACCTGTGGGATCTGGGTCATGTCGAAAGTATATCGCTCTAGTGGGCGGTTGGTGCGGGCAGAGAGAATGACGACGGAGACAGCAGCGACGGAGCATTTTAGCAGTTGGGCCTCGACGGCGGCACAGGCATCAGTTATCCAAGTGCAGACTCTGGGATGTCTTGATTGTCTGACGGGGTGGTTGAAGTGGCGGACGGGGAGGAAGGTTGGCTGGGGGTAGATGGCACGGAGATATAGAATCTGGTGAATGCTGACTGCCAGGAACGAGGCGATCGAGGATGTCAGGGCTGCATATGTGTCTGGCAGCGGGGATGTGCGGTGGTTGTGGGTGTGGTCGTTGGAATTGATATTGCTGCTGGTGATACTGATGTTGGTGGTAGGAGATGCAGCCGGGGGTTGGGCACTGGCGGGGAAGCTGGACGGGCCGGGGGACAGACGGGAGTTGTAGTCATTGGACTGGGACATGGCGTCAGAATGAGTTGGGGGAGTTATTTAGTTGTTTATATAGTTATATAGTTATATAGTTTTAAAATATTTAAGGCGTTAAAAAAGGCGGGTAGCGGTGATAATGATAGGGACAGCAGCACTGACAACAACAACCACCACTACTACGGGAGTCGGAGTAGTGGTGGTTGTGCAAGAGAAGTGGGATAGTTGATTCGGCCTGTCATTGAGCCCTAGTATTGATCATATCTCGCGGGCACGTTGTAACTGATATGAATGGATGTCGGACAATAGGGGGTGAGAGGGGAGTAGTATATATGTAGGTGGTGGAGGGCAGATGAGAGAGCCAACATAGATAGAAAAAGGAGAAGAAAAAGAAGAAGAGCGTGAGCACTTACTCACCCACAGCCCTGTTACAGCAATTCAAGTTGTTAAAGATGAAGAGAAAAAGAAACAAAAAGAAAAGACAAAATAACTTACAAAATAACTACAATTTATGCTTCATTTTGTGTCTGCTTCAACTCTGCACTGTGGTATGAGGTACAGTCAAGTATGGCCTGGTGCAATTACAGCGGCAGAGGAGGTACCGGTAACAAGGGCACCTGGGAGACAATGTCTAGAGAAGATATCCATGGATGTAAATATAGAGATTATTAAAAAGATTGAATCAATTACTCTGTACATTACATCATTGTCAATCTAATTGATATGCACCAGGCCTGAAGCCGCCGTTTTATGTGGCTGCTAACTATATATACCTATGTATGTATGTATATGTACTGGACAACGCCGCTTCAAATTCCCCTATGTTTCTTTTCTTCTCGCATGGCAAGTTCTGCTATTAGGAAAAATTACCGATATATCTCCCGCAGAATGTTCCCATAGATAGGCTACTTAGGCACTATTCTTCCAAGATCATATATCTATCTATCTATCTATCTATCTATTTAATGCCTATATAGTAATGTTCACGTACCAGCCTGTAACCATAGCATGTACCCATTACCCCGCTGTACCGTAATCTCCGTAATCTCCGTAATCTCCCCACCAAATTTTGTATCGCGTACCTGTTTACTGTACCTGTTTACCGTACGCGTTTTCCTTTTTCTATCTCAACTTCTTCAACTTCTTCAACTTCAACTTCACTCAGGGGAACAAAGAACAAAACATCCACCAACATTTAATCTCGCCTTTAATCCCCCCACTCCACTCCCTCCACCAACAAAACGGATAAGGATTAAATCCTCTCCATTATACCCTGGTTCCAGATCTAACAATGGAGCAAGAGCTCCTCCAGCTGCTGGCTGACACCCAATCCCCAGCCCCCGCAACGCGCAACACCGCCGAAGTCCAGATCTTAACCCTCTACACAAACGAAAACTTCGCCCTTTCCCTCGCCTCCATCGCCTCCCACAAGTCCGTCCCAACCCCTCTCCGCCAATCCGCCCTGCTCGTCCTACGCACCTTCGTACTCGCAGCATGGTCCCCGCAGTTGGAAGAGTTCAAGGGACAGGTGCTCGTCAACGACGCCAACAAGGCACATCTGCGCCGCATCTTGCTCGATCTAGCCACCTCTGCCGATGCTGGGGAGCGCAAGGTGAAAGCATCTGCTAGCTATGTCGTCAGCAAGATTGCTAGTGCCGATTTCCCCGAGGAGTGGCCCGAGCTGCTGCCCAGCCTGCTGCAGATCATCCCGAATAGCACTGATGCGCAGCTGCACGGCGCGCTGAGGGTGTTGTCTGACCTTGTCGAGAGTGGGTTTAGCGAAGAGCAGTTTTTCACGGTTGCCAGGGAGCTGGTGTCGACTGTCTTTGCCGTCGCGACCAACCCCGCTAGAAAGCCCGTGCTGCGCGCTCTGGCTGTGTCGGTTTTCCGGGCTTGTTTTGATACGTTGGAAATGGTCATTGAGCAGCATAAGGTGGCGGTTAAGCAGTTTTTGGATGAGGCGTTGAATGGCTGGTCGCCGTTTTTCCTTGCAACGATGAAGGAGCCGCTTCCTGCAGCCCCGAGTGAGGAGGAGGAGGCCGGGGATGGACCTGGGCCGGAGGAGTGGAGGGGGTTGATTGCGTTGAAGCTGCAGGTTGTTAAGGTATTATTGGCATTTGCTTCTCATTTCATGTGATCTTTATTTATCATTGGGAACTCTGCTAATATGGATGCTTCAAGACATTGATGAAAATCCGCGCTGTATTCCCGGTCCTTCTTACCCCGCAGAGCACTTTGCTTTTCAGCACCGTCTGGACCGAATTATCCACCACCCAGAGTGCATACCAGGAACTATTTATTCTTGACGAGAGACAAGGGCGATCGGAGGATGCCGATGGCCTGCCATATACACTCGATTACCTAGTCCTCGAAGAATTGGACCTGATGCAAGCATTGCTCAGGGCACCCCCTGTTAAAGCAGAGCTACAGAGCCAACTACAGGCGGCAGGGAGTGCTGCGAGCACTTCTAGCTGGCTCCCAGAGGTCGTGAAGCTAGTTGTGTCCTATGCGCAGATTACGACTGAGGAAGAAGGGCTTTGGGATATCGATGTCAATCTGTTCCTGTCGGAGGAAACGTCGCTCACGGCTAATTACACACCCCGGGCTTGTGGAGGGGATCTGATCATTAAACTTGGTGAATGGATGAAGACGACTACGGTTGAGGGACTGCTTGCTTATACTAATGCGCTTTTCTCGGATTCGACGACGTCGTATGTAGCTTTTTCCCGTTTATATATGCATATATTCATTTGCTAACGTTTCTCCACAGGTGGAAACTTCGTGAAGCTGCGCTTTTCATCCTCACTCAGCTCCTCCGCGACTTCAGTGACGTGGACCAGCAAATTTCCCTAGAGGCAGCCAATGGATGCAATGAGTTCGTTCGCTTTTGCATGGCACAGGAAGACATATTCCTTCGAGCCCGTGGTTATCTTGTTTCGGGTATAATTGCAAAGACCGCCGGTGAAGGATTCCACCCGACAGCGTTGTCATACCTTGAGGCGTCCATCAAGGCCATCACGGAAGACCCATCAGAAGTCGTCCAAGTCTCATGCATCCGAGTCTTACAGGATTTCCTCCCTGCACTCCCATCATCCATGACAAAGCCCTTGCAAATCCCCGTCATCACCACCTTGTCAGAATTTGTCTCCTCCCGCGACCTGCGAGAAATGTTAGACAGCGACGATCTTAAATTTACCTTGCTCGACACCCTTCGCGATGCGATCATGGTCGACCCCAGTGTTGTCATCTCCTCCATTGCACTCGACGTTCTTTTCAACATCGCCAGTAACGGGGCGAGCAACTTCCAACTAGCCACGATAGTCACAGAGACCTTTGAAGACGTCGTCCAATATATCTCTCAGCAGGGACCCGATGCATACATCCGCCTTTGCGAAAAGGTGCTCCCGTCCTTAACCGGCGCAATCGACGTTGGAAACATGACCCAAGAAAACGCCCTCACAACACTCGCCGCAGACCTCATCCGCGCCCTGACAGAATACGGCCTCGAACCCCTCCCGCAGGGCCTAGTAGCGACAATCATGCCCAAACTCAACCGCCTCCTCCTCAGCTCGACAGAAGGCAACCTCCTCCCGGCGGCCACCATCGCCGTGAAAAACATGCTCCAACACGACTCCGCCCAATTCCTCAGCTGGCAGGACCCGCAAACAGGCAAGGGCGCCGTCGAAGTTGTCCTGATCATCATCGACCACCTCCTCAGCCAATCCGTCGACGACAACGCAGCTGAAGAAGTGGGCGGCCTAGCCGCCGAACTCGTTGAGAAAGCCGGCTCCGAAAAGCTGGGGCCGTACCTAACCCAACTCCTCCACGCCGTCGCCCACCGCCTCGCCACAGCGCAAAAAGCGCAATTCATCCAATCCCTAATTCTCGTCTTCGCACGGTTATCCCTCATCAGCGCGCGCGAGGTAGTCGATTTCCTATCCACGCTAACGATAGACGGCCAGTCCGGGCTGGCGGTGGTCTTCTCCAAGTGGCTCGAGAACAGCATAACCTTCGCCGGCTACGACGAGATACGCCAGAACGTCATTGCGCTGTCGAATATTTATCAGCTGGATGACCCGCGCGTGGCGCAGGTGCAGGTTAAGGGGGAGTTGATTATTCAGGACACGGGCCGTATAAAGACGCGGTCACAGGCGCGCAGGGATCCGGATCAGTATACGATTGTCTCTGCGCCGTTGAAAATTGTTAAAGTCCTCGCTGAGGAACTTGTGTCTGCGACGGGGAATCGGGATATGGAAGCTGCGGCTGCGGCTGCTGTGGCTGGGGCGGGGGGCACGGGCTCGGGTGGAGGGGGATCCGGGTCACTAGATGAAGACGACAGCGATGACGAAAATGATGACTGGGAAGACATTTCGGGACCGGGCAATGTGCTTGATCTTGGTTTGGGGATTACGAAGCAGGAGCTTATGGGGTATTTGGGCGAGGATGGCGGGGCGACTAGGCAGAGGGATGATGAGACGTTGGCGTATTTGATGGGGTTTTTCAGGGAGGTTGCGCCTACGCCGAGGTTTCAGGAGATGTTTGTGTTGTTGAGTGCGAGGGAGCAGGAGGCGTTGAGGAGTTTGGGGCAGTAAAAGGCTTCTTTTGGAGGGGGTTGTGGGACAAGCTTGAAGTGAAGTAAATGAACTGGGGCTTTTGGTTGGTTGCGGAGAGGGAGGAAGCCACTTGCTCATGGATGATGATGATGATTGGGTTACCGATTTTTTTTTATGATGAATGAATTTAGAATACACAGAAAGACCCCTTTCACTTTGAAATGTCCGGGTTTAGAATGTGGAGGGATGGAAATGGGTTGCGTTTCTTTTTATTCCTTTCTTGTTTATTTTTCCATTGGAGGGTGCTGTCGATACACTAAATAGGGACGATGGCTTCTATTGATTGAGTTGATACATAACATGTACATGTATGTACATCCACAATGCAGATAGGTATCGCAGACTGAATTTCG
This sequence comes from [Emmonsia] crescens, assembly GCA_002572855.1. Taxonomy (NCBI): domain Eukaryota; kingdom Fungi; phylum Ascomycota; class Eurotiomycetes; order Onygenales; family Ajellomycetaceae; genus Emergomyces; species [Emmonsia] crescens. The sequence goes on from PDND01000069.1 coordinate 127,853, forward strand.
TTCTTCAACCAGAGGGTTCAATAGTATACAGGCCGAAGAAACGCGCCGAAACTTACCATAGGGGTGATACCGCCCTGGTAATGTACAGTACCCGGACAGTACGATACATTAGTCAGCCCCCCCCCCCACCAAGGTTTCCAAGGTTTCTTCGTCATTGTCGCCTTGAACGACATCAAACTCAACATCAACTCAACATCACTGATTGATACATACTCATCAACTCCAACTCTCCACCTTCAAACTTGTGTACTTGGGCTTCATTTTTCTCATTAGTTGTTGTCTTCTATATACATAGATCTACATCTACATTCCACTCCCTCTACCTCTGAGCTTCGGGACTCTCTGTCTGGTTGTTGGTGTTCTTTAAACCAACCCCTCCATCCATATTTCTGCCCCTCCCCGTATTCCCCGTCTTCCCAACTCGGACTGGACACAGCCAACTCCGCCACAACCCCACCACTACTACTACTACCTCTAACACCACCAGCAACACCAACAACAACAACAACTGCAGCCTTTTTGTTGTCTGAAAGGAAAGCTTTGTTTGCCGAGAACAAGGCTTTCTCCCTCTTGCCAACCTTCACAATTCAATCTCACGTTGACATTCCGGAGCGGACTGGGAAGCTGGGTAAACGCAAAGCTTCCACAGGTGACGAAGATTCAGAGCAGCACTATACACTCCAGCAACACCCTGAGAAGAAGATTTCAAAGGTATGTTATACTACCTAGATATATAGTTTAGCGTTTGAGGTTTCTTATTTCTGTAACTCGGTTGGGGGGAGATACCGGGGGAAAATTCTGAACAAACGAATTAAATCCTTCGGGAACAGCCGTGACTGCGCCTGTGCCGCTCGTTGCCTAAAGATTTTTCTATTCAAATTTTATGCAGTACACAGACTTGGGTTATATAAAAAGGACGCCCGTTTCGCAGTATTCTACCTACGTCCCTCAACCTAATTTTTGTTCTTCCTTTTTACATGTTTTCCCCCCCTCTCGCTCGAGGCCAAAATTAGCTAACTCGACACAATAACCACGCGCTAGAACGGCACAATGCAGAGCAACACGCAAGAGATCGTGGACATGTCCACACAACCCGAGATCGACGAGTCGTTGTATAGTCGACAACTGTAAGAGACATACTACTCTCTCCCCTTCTGAACAGCTGGCGGTTTTGAAATGGATGGTAACTGATGACGTCGACCCCGCCCAGATATGTCCTTGGCCATGAAGCTATGAAACGGATGGGAACTTCAAACGTCCTTATTGTCGGGCTTAAGGGTTTAGGTGCCGAGATTGGTATGCTAATACACTATCCTAATGATATGATGTGCTCCGTATTAACCGCTTTATTATGACAGCTAAAAATGTCGCCCTTGCCGGCGTCAAATCCCTCACTCTCCACGATCCTACTCCCGTCACCATCTCAGATCTGTCCTCTCAGTTTTTCCTTAGCACACAAGATATTGGCAAGTCCCGCGCCGAAGCCACTGCCCCTCGCGTCGCAGAATTAAATGCATACACACCCATCGCCGTTGACGGCTCGCAAAGCTTGACGGACGATTTATCCCAGCTCAACAAATACCAGGTTGTTGTAATAACGTCCACGCCGTTGCGGGACCAGCTGGCCATTGCTGAGTATTGCCACAATAATAAAATCTTTGTCATTATTACGGATACCTTCGGTCTATTTGGCTACATTTTTACCGACTTTGGCGAGAATTTCACAGTAGTAGACGCGACTGGGGAAGAACCTACAAGCGGCATTGTTGCTGGTATTAACGAGGAAGGCCTGGTGTCCGCTTCCGATGAGACTAGACATGGACTAGGGGAGGACGACTATGTTACTTTTACAGAGGTCAAGGGCATGGAGAAACTTAATAACTGTGAACCACGTAAAGTCGACATTAAGGGCCCATATACCTTCTCAATCGGGGATGTCTCTGGACTGGGGACTTATCAAAGTGGCGGTATCTTCACTCAGGTCAAGATGCCCAAGACGCTCAACTTCAAGTCCTTCGAGCAACAGCTCAAAGACCCGGAAATTCTCATCACCGATTTCATGAAGATGGATCGACCGGCTAAGGTCCATCTTGGTGTTCAAGCGCTCCACAAGTTTGCAGAGACTCATGGCGGTAAATTCCCTCGACCTCACAACGAGAGCGATGCTCAAGAGGTCATCAAGATCGCATCTAGTATTGGAGGCGAAGTTGATGAAGATATCCTCAGGGAACTCAGTTACCAAGCACAGGGAGATTTGAGTCCAATGTCGGCTTTCTTCGGTGGTCTTGCTGCACAAGAAGTCCTGAAAGCTATCTCGGGCAAGTTCCATCCTGTCGTTCAGTGGTACTACTTCGACTCTCTTGAATCGCTTCCCACGTCGGTCACACGGTCTGAGGAAGAATGTGCTCCTCTGGGAACCCGATACGATGGTCAGATTGCGGTGTTTGGAAAGACCTTTCAGAAGAAAATTTCCGAAGTCAGGGAGTTCCTTGTTGGTTCTGGCGCAATTGGTTGCGAGATGCTGAAGAACTGGGCAATGATTGGTCTTGCTACGGGCGAGAATGGTAAGATCACGGTCACGGATATGGATCAAATCGAGACCAGCAATTTGAACCGACAGTTTTTATTCCGCCCTAAGGATGTTGGCCAGCCGAAGAGTGATACTGCCGCAAGGGCCGTACAGGCGATGAACCCTGAACTTCAGGGTAAAATTGTCTCGTTGCGAGAGCGCGTTGGTGCCGACACTGAGCATATCTTCAATGAGGATTTCTGGGAGGAGCTAGACGGAGTTACCAATGCTCTGGATAATGTTGAAGCGCGAACATATATCGATCGACGATGCGTGTTTTTCCAAAAACCACTACTTGAGAGTGGAACGCTGGGCACCAAGGGAAATACTCAGGTTATCCTACCTTGGCTTACAGAGTCATACTCCAGTTCCCAGGATCCCCCCGAACAATCCTTCCCGATGTGCACGCTGAGGAGTTTCCCGAACCGAATAGAACACACGATTGCATGGGCACGAGAGCTCTTCCAGACATGCTTCGTCGGACCGCCGGAATCTGTAAATCTATATCTTAGCCAGCCAGACTACATCAAAACGACCCTGAAGCAGTCTGGCAATGAGAAACAGACGCTTGAAATTCTCCGCAATTTCTTGGTGACGGACAAGCCTCTCAGCTTCGACGACTGCATTGTTTGGGCCCGGCACCAGTTCGAAGCCAACTTCAACAACGCGATTCAGCAGCTCTTATACAACTTTCCTCGAGATTCTATTACGTCTAGTGGAACCCCTTTCTGGTCGGGCCCCAAGCGTGCACCTACCCCATTAAAATTCGATCCCACAAATCCTACGCACTTTTCTTTTATTGTTGCCGCTGCGAATCTGCATGCCTATAACTACGGGATTAAGAATCCTGGTGCGGATAAGGGTCATTATCGGAAGGTTCTAGATGATATGATCGTCCCCGAATTCACGCCTAGTTCCGGTGTCAAGATCCAAGCTAATGACAACGAGCCTGACCCGAACGCGCAGTCAGGTTTCACTGATGAGGAAGAACTCCAGCGCCTCATTGCTGCACTCCCATCACCAAAATCTCTAGCCGGATTCCAATTAGACCCCGTCATATTTGAGAAGGACGATGATACCAATTATCACATCGACTTCATCACAGCTTCCAGCAACCTACGCGCTGCGAACTACGACATCCAACAGGCGGACCGACACAAAACCAAGTTCATCGCCGGCAAGATCATCCCGGCCATCGCCACCACGACAGCATTGGTGACAGGTCTGGTAATCCTCGAACTATACAAGATCATCGACGGCAAGCCGCACGCGGAGCAATACAAGAATAGTTTCGTCAACCTTGCGCTGCCATTCTTCAGCTTCATCGACCCGATCGAGAGTCCGATGGACAAGTACAATCACAAGGGCCGCGAGATCTGGTTCCACAAGCTCTGGGATCGTTTCGAGGCGGATGATGTGGTGCTCAAGGACTTCTTGAAGAGCTGTGAGGAGCAGAATGGGCTGGATATTAGCATGATTAGTTCCGGGGTTAGCTTATTGTATCCTGTCTTCAATAAGGGCCCAGAGGTGATGAAGAAGCGGTTGCAGATGAAGTATGTTTGCCTTCCTACCCCCCCCCCCC